>CM040834.1:33270682-33578182 GCA_022828995.1 Vimba vimba
CTTTGCTTTATGTTTTAATAGCCTCCTTATGTAAGCCATAAACACAACATAAGCACACTGGTGTGTTTTCTATGGTTAAAGGGGTGGTTGATTATGATTTCACTTTTCTAACTTTAGTTAGTGTGTAATGTTGCTGTTTGAGCATAAACAACATCTGCAAAGTTATGACTCTCAAATTTCAAAGCAAAGGGAGATATTTTATTTATTTTATTTTATTACACAACATTCCTCCATGAACCCTAACATTTACATAAACCCCGCCCCCAGAACAGGATTTATAGATTATCAAATTAATTTATGACTAGAAGATAACTACACATAAGCTACATAAATTCATCAACTAACCATTCAGAAATGTTTTCTACATGGGACATTAAAGACTTATTTTACATCTTTCGAAAAGCGCATTATACCACCCCTTTAAACATGAGCTCATCTGTTATCTTTTTATTGCCCTAGATGATGTTTTGGATGTTCGGACGATGCCTGGAAGAGAATAACAGGGACTTCAGAGACCTGAGAGAAGCCGAACACATATGCTGTTTGTATAAATGTATTTATACAGCTCTTCACAATACACATTGTTTCAAAGCAGGTTTACAGATAATAATGATGTTTATAATATCTTCATAGTCACATTTAGCAGATTAGAGCTGGACAATAATATTAGTATATATTTTGCGACAGAAGCTTGATGTCAGAAAAATTCACCCGTCGTAAAACGCAAAAGACTTCGGACTTCGGAGCGGCTACAGAATAAAAGAGACTGCAACCGGCCCGTGAGAAAACAAGGATAAAACAATATGAGAACTAATTTGCACGGTTTGGCGTGATTTGATGAGCGATCGTTGGATTTAATCAGCATGATTTACTGCAATGCTTTTTTTCCTTAGTTGGTCAGAACAAAAGTGGATGTTACTTACTTGTTCAGACGACATTTTCCGGTGAAAATTCTTATGTTGGTCATTGTGGAAGAAATTTAATATGTTCTATATGTTTGCTTTTTCTGATATTCATAGAATCTTAGAAATATGATGATAATCAGATGAATGTAGTGTCGACTGTATGACTTTATAATGACTGTATGACCTCTCCTTGCAAGGGAATAGATAATTGTTAAAGACAATTGATACCTGTTTGTCTCTTATTCAGTATTAGAAAATTGTTTGCCACCACATCACACTTCCCAAAAGTAGAATCTGTGATTGCGAATGCCAGGATCCACACCGACTGACAGCCGCACATTCTTCTCAAAACTCTGTATTCATCCGCGCTGTGCCGTGCCGAAGCACAACCCACGTAAAGTTGATAATTCCGCGAATAACTGCAATTGCAGATTTCGAACAGAGATGGCGACAAAGAGGAAAAACTACGGACTGCAGCTTTAAAATAAAGTGTACCCTGAAAATATTTTTTTTAAGTGTTATGTTATGTGTTATCAAACACCTTTGTGCTATATAAACACACGGACACAGACTAATAATGTTGAGGATACTTTTTGCCAAAATGGCTCGGTACCAATTTGCGAAAGGCAAGAATTCACTCATTACATCAGCAGAAAGTGTGTGATGCGTCTGGCTCTCTGATTAGAGCTAACGGGCCGTAAACATTTCCTGCAATTAAAACCTCATACCTGTTGGGTGAGAAACCCTCCGACAGCTGTGTCCGTGTGTTTAACCAAACCTCTTGGTGTTTCTAATAAACCTCCAGCCCTCAGATATATCATACTGCATAATGAAGGCTGAAGTCACCTGACTGACCTGCCGTGGCCATGACATCATGGGTCAAAGGTTAAACCCTCTATCAAAGTGATTGAAGGGGGTAAAAAGTCCAACGTTACATTATCACCCCAGAACGTGACTGCATGTTGAATGACCTCATGCCGGTCTTTTTCCTCTTGCCTGATTGCCACCCGAGGCGCACTTTATATTAAGATTAATGCACTCTGAGAGCTTTTTAATGCATTGCTCGGTGGTTGCATCTCTATGATGTAGCCAGGGTTATTATAGTTAACTAAAACTAAAGCCATAAAAAAAAGTGTTACATGCAATGACATAAAGTATTAAAAAAACGTCTAAAAACACAAGAAAAGTACTAAAATGAAAATTAACATGGAAAATGTTATTCAAAAAATATCAAGTCAAGTCACATTTATTTTTTAGCGCTTCAATGCAGATTGTTTCAAAGCAGCTTTACCATAATAAACAAAAAAAAAGAAAATAATTAATGTTGCAAAGTTATGAAATTAATACAATTTCAGCTCTAAAAAGACTATAGTGTCATTATTCGGCTCAATTTAGTTCAGTGTTGATTCAGTTTAGTTCAATAACTGTGTCAATGTTGCAAAGTTCATCAGTTATGAATTGAACCCAGTCTTAATTCAGTTTAGTTCAATAATAGTGCAAAGTTCATAAAGTTATGAAACAAGCTTTATTCAGCGATAAAGCATCTCTACAGAAAACAATAGTGTCGTTATTTAGATCGAGTCAGTTCAGTGCTGATTCAGTCTGTCAGTGTTGCAAAGTTCATCAATTATGAAACAAGCTTCAAGGGAGAGTTTGCCCAAACATGAAAATTCTGTCATCATTTACTCCATTTGTTCCAAACCTGTATGAGTTTCTTTCTTCTGCTGAACACAAAAGAACACACACTCTTTATTTCTTCTAAATATATTATTTTGTGTTCAGCAGAAGAAAGAAACCCATACAGGTTTGGAACAAATGGAGTAAATGATGACAGAATTTTCCCTATTAAACTATCCCTTTCATTCAGCTATAAAGCAGCTCTACTGAAGACAATTAATACAATCAATAATAGTTTCTCAATGGTACTAAGATAACACTTCATAAGGCTACTGACAACCGTTTACTTGCAGGTGTGAGTGTCGAAATGTCCTGTTCACACAGCGACTCACAGTAGCGTCTCGAATACTGTCTGAATGAACATGCGACGGGTGAAAAGAAAAGACAACAGTGACCAACGTAATATCAAAGATGTCCATAAAACGGAGAAGTATTATCACATTTGATCGAGCCCCGAGTTTATCTGTCAAACCTTCATTAACCGGCTGTTATATCTGGGTGGAGAGCGGAGCATTTGAGTCACGAGTTGAACACAAAACTGACGTGAGCTCTTTTGGAAAACAGTGACTGGATCTGAAACCTTCAGAGGACACACAGCTCATGTCTCTGTCCAGGGCTCACCAGCCACTGTGACTAGTGATTTTCCAAAGTCCACTCAGCATTTTCACTGGCCACAATTTTGACAACCATGGGGAACAAACTGCCATTTAGATATTTATTAATATTGTCTCATAATTTGAGACACCCCTCGCTGCAGCCTGTAGCACGATGATCCAAAACGTACTGGATGGAGGTGTGTTTGGGTTATAGGGGAGCGCGGGGCACAACCTAACGCGGGGTTAGTTGTAACACGCTTGTTTTAAATACTTCCGCACATGCTTGGATGACGAAACTTTGTGTATTTACTAGTTGCCATATCAACACTATATATAAAAAAAAAAAAATCCGCCAATTTTTTATTTTTTTTGGAAGATATCCATAGACATTTATTAAACCATAGCAAAAGTAAATTTCTTACTTAAGTTAATTTTTCATCTCTATTTTTTTTGTTTATTTAAAATAAGACAAATCTGATATTATTATAATCTCTAAGATGTTATTTAACAGTTGAGATAGTTATTTAATGCTTCGCTAACTAGCAGAAGACACTAGCAGGGTTTAAATCCCAGTTGTGCAGGCGAGGGCATGTTGTAACACTGCGTTACAATGTGCCCCTATTAGAAATATGCTATTATATTCTATACTTTTATTAATTTTATTGAGAAAACGTGAGAAAAAGGTGAATAAAGACTGTGAGTCAATGTTCAGAAAATACTAATTATTTATTTGTTTTGAACTATGCTGTATAGCTGTGTTTTCATGTGTTCGTAGTCAAAACTCAAAAATGAGTTTATATTTAATTATTAAAAATTTACATTATTTTATATGAAAAAGTTTTTTAATTGTATTTTATTCAGAAAATATTTTAGTTTGTTTTGTATTTTTTTTTTTATTAGATCAGATAACATTTTAAGCTGTCATATGATCATGTTACAATGTGCCCCACCTATGGGGCATGTTGTCACATTTCACTTCCATTCTTTCGGGGTATATCAAGAAAAAAGTATATACTGTGTTAATAAAACAAAAACACATAATTGTAGTAGACATGTGGGAAATTAATGTGGGAAAAAATAAATACTCTGAACCATAAGTAGATTTACACAAACTGAGAAAGTCAAAAAGCGTTACTTTGTGCCCCGCTCTCCCCTAATTCGCATGTGCTGGTCTAAAGTGACATGTGCTCAATATTGTATTGAGATGATGTTCTAACCTGTGTAGTAGTAGTAGCCTACTGATAAGTAGTAATAAGTAATTATTGATGAATAAGTAATTATTTACATAAATGTGATGCTTTCCTAGTTTCTCTCTACATACATGCAAAATAGTTAATCTTACAACATTTTAAATCACATGATTTTAAACCTAAATGTGATGGATTTAATGCGTGTATACAGAACATTTTAAAATAAAGCCATTTTATTTTATTCAGGTCATATTTGCTGTTGAGTGGAAGCAAAAATGAGTCAAGTAATTGTCTCTGTAATTTTAATCCTAGAGGTAGGTCTACAATACAATACGGTCTGTACACAACTTAAAATACCAGTACACATTCAAGGGGAAATGCACAAATAATAACAGCATCAAGAAACTAAATCTTGTCAGAAAAAAAAGTGCTTAATGATATTTTACCTGGTAAGAGTTCCTTCTTTAATGGCTATACTAATTTTTCCACAGTGATAAGGTTCCTCTTGCCACCCGTCCCTTAAAATACGGAATCGTCCCGTATTTACAAGTAAGGGACGGGATTTGTCCCGTATTTTTCATTAGGCCCACACATAGTTGAATAAAAACATAAGGATTTTGCAGTATGGATAATACTAAAAGCAAATATAAAGAAATCAATTTCACAATAAGTAGTAGAGAAGCTCATTGCATGATTGTGTTTTAGCGTCTTTGTTTCTATAGCAACGGAGTCGACGGAGTTTTATGTACATCATGCCATGATGTACATACATAAATAAAAAATAAAAATAAAAACCTGAATTTAAGTTTAATATACAAACTGATCACAGCAGTCAGATCACGCAGTTGTCACTCAAGTGCAGAGCCGGACAGTAACGGAGTACATTTACTTGAGTACAGTACTTAAGTACAATTTTGAGGGATCTGTACTTTACTCGAGTATCATTTTTGGGGAGTACTCATGACTTTACTCAAGTACATTTGAGAGGCAAATATTGTACTCTTTACTCCACTACATTTCTATCCATAACCGTGAGTACATGTTACTTTATAAAAATAAAAAAAAAGGAAAAAAAAAAAGGAAAAAAGAAACATCTCGGAAACCCTCAATTTGTTGTTTCTCTCTCAAACGTGATTGGATTGTGCAGGCGCCACTGATTGGGACAGCCTATTAGCAATCACCTTCAGCTTTCCGCCAAAGTCAACTCCATGGTCAGATTTAGATAAGAGACGAAACCATGGACGAAACAATGGATGAAACAAAGGATGAAGACGCAGCAGGTCCATCCCGGGAGTATTTTTTTTCCCAGGATGGTAGGGGAAGACTCATGAATATTCATTAGGGAAATCATCCCTGATTGGTCTTAACTCCAGTGACGGGTAGGTTTAGGGGTGGGGTTAGGGGTAGGTCATCAGACCAATCAGGGATGACTTCCCTAATGAATATTCATGAGTCTTCCCCTACCATCCTGGGAAAAAAAATATCGCATCCCGAACCCGTGGCCCCACCTCGCCAGACTATTTCAATTTTCTGAACAAGTTAATGATAGTTTTCGCTTCAAGTGTTTGCTGTGTTTACCAATGTAAGCACTGTGGCAGTAGTAATGCAATATTTAGAAAATGTACTCTTGATACTCAAGTACTTTTAAAAACAAGTACTTTAGTACTTTTACTTAAGTAGACATCTGACTGTAGTACTTTTACTTGTACTTGAGTAAAATTTAGCAAGGGGTATCTGTACTTTTACTCAAGTAATGAAGCTGTGTACTCTGTCCGCTTCTGCTCAAGTGATAATTTATATTTAACTTAAATTCAGGTTTTTTTATTTTTTATTTGTACAGACCAAAACACACCACCGCATGCGCGTCCAGTACGTGTCGGATCTGATCCAGCTACGTCATCGTGCTACAGGCTGCAGCGAGGACCTCTTGCATAATTTGGCAGCAGGTTTATTAGGCTTCTGTCACTTTAAGAGCTGACACACTGATCCATTATACTCTTACACATGCGTTTTCTTTCTCAACTGTTTACCTTCACTTAAAACATAACTGACTGTGTTTACATGAATACTCGCCAAGATCGGCATTTTGACATTATTTTGTGTGTATTTGACTGTTTAAGCGCAATAAGCAGCAAAAAAGAGTCAATTTAGTTCTGAGATGTGGCTTTATGTGCGCAAACTTTGGGTGTGAGCACAAAACCTGCAGGAATGAGTCAAATTATGCCCAATCCCACAGCGGAATTCAAGCCCTGTAACACCAACAATATTAATCCAGAGCAAATGAATGGAGTGAGTGAGGAGAGGCGGGTTTGTGTCAATCACTGTCGGAGAGATGAGAGAGAGAGAAAGAGCTGCTGGTGTCATGTGTCTATTCTGCGGAAATTGAGTATTGGAAGCTTTTCAGATATTTCAGGATCGATATGTATCAAAAAATCAATATTTTTTGCACTTTGCACATTGCACTTTATTTATTATTTCAGATGCCATTTTAATAGACTACAATTGAAAAATGTATGTATTATATATAAATTTCAACCCGGGTGTGAATGTCATGCCCTGTCTCTCACTGTAACCCGAACCACACATGAAAACCAGCGACACACAGTAGACGTGTTTGTGCGACTAGTAGTCCAGTCCGGTTCTGTTCACAGAGAATGCGGTTGTCACTCCTGTAAATTACTGAACTGTGTGTGTGAATGTAACTGTTTTAAGAACTCAAATACTGGACTGACAACCGTATTCTGGCTGTCGGATCTTCTCACTCATTTCCATTTGCCAAGTCTGATAGCTCAGAATAGCCGTGGCACACCTATCCTCACCGATGACCCGGTGGGCTTATGGGTCAGAATGTCAGCAACCGACTTCCGATTGAGACAAATATGGTTCTGATGTTCAGTAAGTAACACAAAAGCACTGTTCTTGCGACACAGAGATCTATTGACTGGACTTGCACAGGCTTGAGCGCTGCATTATTTCAGTCCTGCTGTCTGGCTTCTTCCCCTCTGGTGCCGATGATTGTAAATGGACACATTGTTCTTGTTTTAAATTTGGATCTGAGAGAACGATCTTGAGAAAAGTCTACGCGTCTGACCACAAATCAAAAGGAGAGCATTTCGTCATTTGGCAATTCTGATACTCACAGATGTTTCATTTCAGTCGGTTAAGATGGTTATCAGCAAGACGGTGCATTTGAAATATTTTCCTATTTTGTTTTTATTTATTTGTTAATTTATTTGTTTATTAATTTAGTTTTTTATTATTTTATTTTATTTTATTTTATTTATATAGTTTAAAAAAATATATATTATATTTTATTTGTTTGTTCTTTACTTTTTTGTGAGATCAAAGGAAAGATTTGGACAGCATGTTTGGTGTGCAAATGGTACAAATATAAGCTGGCCTTTTGAGGACCTTTTTTTAGTAATTATGAGTTCAGAAAAATACTTTAAGATCATAAACCCTTTAAGTATGCAATTTAAGTAACTATCTTTCTCAGCAACATTTTCTTCAAAACAGTTGGTCCGTGATCTGAAAGAGTAAACCGACCATAGAAGAAGACAGTTTGCTTTAATATCCAATGTAATGCCATGCATGCAAGTAGTGCACGGCCAGTAAATCAAGTTTGCGTAGCTAGAACTGTTTGCAATCATGAACTTGATTATATTGGCCTTAAATGTTCTTAAACATGCTGCAGTTCTTCTGGAAGGACTTTTTTTCTGATAGCACAAGGGAGAAAGAGGACAGAAATCTGTGCAAGTAGCCATTTCAAGTCAAGGAGATTATTGATATTGTCTCTGTTTTCCCTCTCAGTGATGCACAAGCTTGCATAACACGTTAAAGCAGCTAAACCTGCAAGCTTGTCCAGATCTTGTTTGAAAATGTCTAATTATCAGCAGCAGTGTTACTGCGACTCTCATGACTCAAAGTTCAGTTCTGCAGCCAAATGACGAGTACGACTGGAGACTCAGAGCAAGCCAGATATAGAGTTGGTGTATTTACAGTATTTGCAGTGGACCTCTGATGTTCGTCCAGCTCAGGGCTTCATGCTTCCGCTTGGCATCGACACACAGGCTGATCTCCTCTGCTTGAGCTCATAGTAGAGTCGTGAGTGAGACTATATCTGTCCTGACCGGAAGGAGAGGGAGGAGCGTTTGGGAAACTGATTGACAACAATCATTCTTTTGGTAAGCAAGTAAGCAGTCACCTAGCAACCACCTGGAACACCCTAGCAACGTGCTACAAACTCTCAGAACATGTTAGCAATCGTAAAGCATTGCCCTGGCAAGTACCAGTATCACTTTGGTGGCAAAGTAAAAATTTAATTATTTTTGCAATTATGTTGGTGTTTTATTTTATTTTATTTTATTTTATTTTATTTTATTTTATTTTATTTTATTTTATTTTGGCAAGTATCAACATTACTATCATGGTGACAATGTAAAAATATTAAAATAATTTTTGCAAGTATGTTTGGTGGTTTATTATTTATTTATTTATTTTATCACCATCATGGTGGCAACATTAAAATTGGATTAATTTTGTAATTATGTTTGGTGGTTAAATATTTTATTTTATTATTTTATTGCATTGCATTGCATTTATTTCAATTCATTTTTATATATTTATTTATTTATTTTAGTCCTGGCAAGAGATTACTGCATCATGGTGGCAATGTAACAAAAGAATAACTTTTGCTATTATGTTTGGTGGTTAATTAAATATTTATTTATTTATTTTTTTTGTTTTAACCCCTTAACGCCTGAATTTATATAGCTGTATATAAAAAAATTAATTATGTGTGTTTTTGCCTTTAAGTAGATGGTAAATAATGTTGAGATTATCAATTTCACTTTTGCACAACAAATAAATAGAAATTTTGGTATGTTGCAAATTTGCGACAACAGGCATTTAGGGTAATTTTTTACAAAATGGAAAAATTAATAAAACACATTTTCCCATCTCAGGTATGTAGATTTTATTCATGGCACACAGTTGTTAGAACTTATAAACTGTAATTGACAAATTAATGAATGTTAAAACAGCAAGAAACAAAACACTCTTCTACTCCCTAACATTGACAGTAGTTTTTATACATTCCATGTTACACTCTGTTTAACTCTTTCCTTGTTTCTCCAGTGCATACATTATATATTCTTATAGTGTTATATCCTAACATGCTATTTTTTGTAAAAAAAAAAAATAACAAAAAAATAACAAAAAAATTGGGGCTGAAACCATCTAAATACAGCATTATTATAATATGTAGCCATTAGCCTAATCCAGCCGTTATTGCCCAATGTCGCAAATTTGCTACAAACAGAAATCTACAAAGTACGTAAAAAATATTCGTCACATGAAGTCTATATGAATAACATAGCTTTAGAAGCAATCAATAAGCTGGTACATATTTTTTATCTTAGCACAACTTAACTCATTTTGGGCGATTTCTCCACATTTGCGCCCTTGATATGCGGATTTTGCAAACCAAAATATTAGCTTCGGTGAACCGGATGTAGTTCCCACTCCGACCGCTCCTACGAGAAACCAGTGCGTGCAAAATGTTCCTAGGTATGTATCGAATGTGCACAAACAGGCATTGGGGGAAAACACACGCGATCTCGCCTGCAGTCTGAATGGAAGTGGTTTGTTGCAGATTCGCGACAGTAGGCGTTAAGGGGTTAAAGCAACATTGGGTCTATATAAATAGACCTAATGTGCCAGAGAAACAAGTGAAAATCTTTAGAAATTTGTGTCTGAACTTCTGTTTTTGCAGTAGCTCTTTGTCATCGCTGTCGAAGAGTATTTAGAGTTATAGATTACATATAAATGAAATGTATAATTATTATTAGTAGTGGTGGTGCGTATATAAAACACTTCTGCATGTGTTCAGTTCAGTGGCTCTGCAGCTCTTGACTAATAATCTGTTGTTTTCGTGGTGAATCTGTCTCTTTTGGCTGGCGTTTCTCTGCATTGATAAGACGAGCTGTTCAGTGAAACATGACCAAGGCCACACGGCTCCAGGTGTATGAAGACGTCAGCCATCAGGCATGCACTCCTCTCAGATTGTGCGTGTATGTAACTCGGTACATATCTCTGGCACATTTCTGAGCATATTAAATCAATGATAAAGAGATGAAGTCATAGCTGTTGGGTGCCAGAGGGCCAGTTCTGGCGGTTAATGTTCCTTAAAAGCAGAGACAGAGCATTGAACAGTTTAGCGTGTTGTGTTTCGCCTTTAAATATGCATGCTCGGGGCCTAAAACAAATGGATGTGCATTATTTACTTTTGCGGGGACAGAATAAAGCAATTCAGAGATTCCAGTGAAGGTCAAGTGTCTGGGCGTCCCGTCGGCTGTCACGACGAAAACACGAGAGGTTTAGCTCACCACTTAGGAATTCAAGACAAACAAGATACTCGCACCGCAAATGTATGACTTCACCATTACTTTGCTAGCGTTTTCATCTCAGTTTACTCTCGCCTTTGTTTTCACAAACTTCTCTTTGACTTTAGTCATCCACCAGCTTGACAAGTCAAACAAGCTGTCCTTTCTGTGATGTTGTGTTAGCACTTGCTGTGATTTTTCTTCATGTTTAACAATGAAATGAGTGGGTGAACTGGACCATAGCTGGGTGTCGATGTTGCTGTATTAGTGTAGTAGGAGAACAGCCAAAACCAAACACATTTAGTTCCTTTAGCACACACACACTTTTGCTTTGTAAAGTAATTGTAAAGTACTTCAGCAAGACAAATAAATATGGCACTGTGTGTTGAATAGTATATTCAACACTTCTGTGTGAGTGTTATTTGCTCAGAGGTTGCTCTTTCAAAGCTCATAGGACTTTATTGAATTTTCGGTTGTGCTTCAACTCAGTCGAAAAAAGATTGGTGGAAAAAACAGGATTTAACAAGTTGGCTGATATGGTGTTAAAAAATTCAGAATCAAATAGATTCTGTATAGTGGGTGATGGATGAACCATAACTCCGTCAATATGAATGGAGAAGTCATGTTGGGAAAAGGCAAGGGATTTAGGGCCTATATTCAGGTTTAAGAAGTTTTGAGCCATCCATACTTTGAGATCTTGTAGACATGAAGTGATGGAAGGGGGAGAAGGAACAATATTGGGCTGAAAGATTTGTGTGTCATCAGCATAACTATTAAAATTAAAATCTGACGAAGAGGAAGCATTATTAGAAATAGAAGTGGACCAAGAACGGATCCTTGAGGAACACCACGGGAAACAGTGACAGAGCGAGATTTGTGTTTATTAATGCTAATAAATTGTTGCCTGTCCAAGCGATATGAATTTGTTAAAGGGGTGTTATAATGCCCTTTTCACAAGATGTAAAATAAGTCTTTGATGTCCCCAGAGTGTGTGTGTGAAGTTTTAGCTCAAAATACCCCACAGATATTTTTATATGTTAAAGTTGTCACTTTTTGAGGGTGAGCAAAAACCGACTCTCTGTCGCACAGTAGAGAGATTACCGTATGGACAGGAGGAGAAGCTCGCGGTTAATCGGGGGGACGTGGAGGCAAAATGACAAAATAATTAATCAGAATACTTAGCAAAAGTTTCTCCTGCTCCTATCTCATGGACAGCTCCTACTCACACTCTCCGTCTCTGCAAGTTTCGGAAGGGAATGATTCAGATTTCTCTCGGCACAGCTACTAGAAGACAGACATGTTGCTCACGTCACATCGACGTCGTCAAGCTCAGTTTGAGTTTGCGCAGTCGCTCGACCATCAGGAAGAGAGAGCTTCTAATTGACTTCACTTTTCTCCATTGAATCCAATGGGGTCGCTGTGTCCAGTTTATATACTGTCTATGGCAAAAACGCACCGTTTTGTGTCTGTTCCTTTAAATGCAAATGAGCTGCTGCTCCCGGCACAGGGGGCGGAGCTTCAAGACTTACTCACACAGACTTGTGCTGAACATTTCACAAACTTTTAGCCTTTCATGTTCAAACCTAAGTCCGACAATGATGGAGAGACTCAAGAAGAAGTGACAACATGTAGAAGCAACAGGACATTTATGAATTTATGTAGTTTTTGTGTAGTATCTTCCAGTCATTGATTAGCATATTCTGTCTTGATAATCTATAAATCGTGTTCAGGGGGCGGGGTTTATGTAAATTCTCGGGTTGGTGATGTCACTAACCCGGGAGGAAGCTCGTGTAGTCTCTACCAGTCGTTTGTTGTAGTCCTTAAAAAACGATTTCTTTAAAAGCAAATATCTCCCTTTGCTGTGAACTTTGAGCGTTGTAACTTTGCAGATGTTGTTTATGCTCAAACAGCAACATTACACACTAACTAAAGTTAGAAAAGTCAAATCATAATCAACCACCCCTTTAATTGCTTGCAAATTGCTTATCCTGAACAGTTTGAGGCATTGTTTAGACCTCTATTTTATTAAAAGTTGCATTTATTTTCATGTGCATTACATTCATATTTAGCCGTCCGACTTTTGATTTCAGACTATCTTGAACACAGTTTGATCAATTTCTTCTGAAACTTGTCTTTTAGATAGAAAATCTGAAAATCAATAGCAAAAGTCTCTATTTCCTCTTACTGAATCTCTATAATATGAGAAAAACTTGAGATGAAAAAGAGATGTCATTACTGTTGCTCACACAAGGTTAGGGATTTGAACAAACCCCCAAAATCTGCGCATTAAACTTTGGCTCATAACCTGTACAGACATGAATGAGGCCTTAAATCACACAGCTTTGTTGAGGATAAGCGTGCTGTTATTTGTCTAAGCCCGGGCAAACAGCAAGTTTTCTTCAGAAAATGTAAGGATGTAGTTTATGATGTTTCTTTCGTGTGGGGAATCTTTGAAGTCATTCAGTATAAATGAGCAGCAGTTGACCCGCGTGTTTTTCCCATTGATCAAATGCATCAAAAGGTTTTTGTTTCTCTGCGGTCGTATCGTCTGAATGTCTCGAGCTTCTCCATTTATTTAGAGCATCCGAGTAAGAGATCATACTGATGTGATACTTGCGTTCTGTCAAGTAAATGAGCCCATTGTCTCCATGCAGAGCTGCAATTTTCTCTAATGAGGGTCTTGATAAACGCTGCGTGTGTGGCACGGATGTGGACAGACGTATTCGTCATGCGTGGCACATGTGTTTGTGCTCGTTTGTGTAAATAAAAGACACTCCGTTGATTTATACTAACAAATACTAACATCAACCCACTATTGCAGCTTTACTGTGCCTACTAAAACTAGTTTCCGCTCTGAAAGTTTTTCTTCCATAGTTTGTGAATGCATGATCATGAGCATTAATATTAATTATTAATAACATTGAAAATAAAAATATTTCCAAAAACGGTGTGACTGTAAAGCATATTTTATCGGAATGTAATGATTTAAATTAAATTAGGCAACATTTTTATTCAGAAGTTGCATTAATGGACATTTTTTAAAAAGGGATAGTATTATTTTTTATCAAATTGAAATAGCCTAACTGTTATTGTTATTATTATTGTTATTCTTATTTTTTATGTTTTGTTTGTTGTAATGCCATTGTTGTTAAATGATTGTGTACAATTCACTGAAGTGTTGTGATTATTTTACGTTTTATTACTTTTAAGCTTGTCATGAATATAGCCTTTGATGCTGATGACGTGAAAAAAATAAAATAAATAAATAAATTACTTTGAAGAAAAGTAAGTGTGAGATGCTATTTTTATTATTTATTATTAATGATATTTTATTTTATTTTTATATTTATTATTGATATTATATATATTATTATTTTAATATATATATATATATATATATATATATATATATATATATATATATATATATATATATATATATATTGTAGAGAAAATGATCTATTTAGCCTATTTTATCAATACTTTCTGCATTTATTTTCATGCCAATTTAATCCCCCAAATTCTAATAATTTATTATTGTTTGAGTAATTTTAATTTTTTAATTTTATTTATAATTTTTTTTTTTGTTGTAATTTCCATTATTCTCACTGTCAGCATATGTTAAATAAATACTAAAATGTTACATAATGTATACATTTTTTTCACATTACAGTAATGATATTGTAATCGGGATTTCGGGGGTAAATGCAATTGAGAAATGCGTGCAAAAAAAAAAGTTCGTTTACTCTAATCATAAAGCCTTGCATCCCCTAAACCAAAGCCTGATGATGAGGGAGAGCAATCAAAGAGCAGAGAAAAGAACATCCAACCACACATTTTGATGAGAGCAGTCACGGCATGACATCATCGCTCATCTCAGAGGAGACTGTTGCGTTTATTGACTGCAGTAAAGCTCATGTAAGCCCACCTTCTGCCAGCCAGGCCTGGTGTTTGAGCTGCATGTCTTTTATCATCAACTTGGGAGGGCATGATATCATCTAGCCCAGCGTCAGCTCCCCGCCATGATGAGCAAGGTATTTATTCAAACAAGAACCATCCGCGCATCTCGCTTATTGACGACACTCTTACGGTCCAGGGTTTTAATGCATTACCTCTTCATTTCTTTATACATAGGCTATATTTTCCTTTCAGTTTTTAACTACTAAGATTAAACCTAGTTTTAAGACTAAGACCTGTGGCCATTTGCATAAACTGATTAGGCTTGTCTTACAGGTAAAAGTCAGTTATGTAGAAATATGTAGATCTGTCTAATTTGATTTGTTGAAAAGTTAGACTAATTACTGATTGGTCAAATAACTAACTGTTATAGTTTGTCAAACGAGCTCTTAACATAGTGGCTAAGTTTATGCAACCAAACAGAGTAAATTAAACCTAACTAGATAAAGTTAGCCTAAACTAGTTTATAGGCATAAAATCGAAAAACTTAAAGTGCAAAACTCACAGCGGCAATGCTGGAGTACTTTAAGTGGTTACTAGGGTGTTTCTAAGGTGTGCACTGAAAAAAAGTTTGAGCAGGATTTTTTCCGAAAGACTATTTCTAGTTCTTTCTTCACTGTAAAAAATTTGTAACACTCCCAAAACTAAAATTTCAATTGACCGATAACATCTAAATTTTTCAATTGGCCCAAGTGAAATTCTGTAAATTCTAAAATTAAATGTACAGATTTTCACTTGGGCCAATTGAAAAATTTAGATGTTATCGGTCAATTGAAATTTTTGATTTGGGAGGGTTACAAATTTTTTACAGTGTTGTAAAATGTACTCACTTGTAAAACATCGGAAATCATTTTATTGCATTGCTATGATGTTATAAGTGGTTGCCAGGGTGTTGCTAGGGTGTTTTGGGTGGTTGCTGCTAGGTTACTGACCCAAGTCTAAAAAGTCCTACACCCTCAAGTCTATTTTTCTTTTTTGTTTTGTCTGTATTGTTTAGGTCCATCTTTCGGTGTACAGTATAAATCTGTGCTAATGAATCCCAACTTCTGCAGACTCTCTGCTCATTATTTAGCCTTTTATATAAATTTAAACTGCAATAAAACATTTGAGCAAATATATGGTCAACAACCTTATGTATTTCAATGACCTCATTCCACAGTCCCTTGAACCAATAACTTATTGGTATATGCGTAGGCAGATAAATATGTTTTGATGTGTTGCAAGTATGTTTTTAACTATCTCGCCTAAGAGCTGTGATAATAGGACATCGGAGTCTTTTGAGGTGCGGCATCATGTGAAATAAAGATCCAGCGTTTTCAAAGCTCCACCCATTTCCCTCCTCATGTATAGAGTTTATCTCTGATGTTCAAGCTGCAACACATTAAAGGCTCTCTGTGGATGACTTCATAGTGAAACCAGAGGCTTTTACAGCAGTCATTAACCATGTCATAACCAGGACCGACGCAACCATATGGCTTACTGCCGACTGATGGATCTGCTAAATGAGACGTCTAATCCTGAAATATATGGGTGAAATGCTAAACTATTTTTGTTAAAACATCCTTTTTAAGTATTTAATTAAGCTTGAAATAACCTGGATGAACTTTTGATTGTCCCAAGCTCAGGAGAAAAGAGAGTTCTGGAGTTCTCGCATATGTTTCATAGAAGCATCAACTTTGTCTCGGTCGTTTCTCTGAAAATGCTAAGAGAAATGTAAATTAAATTGTTGAAACATTAAGAGTAGAGAGACACTGATTTATAATGATATCTGCCGATACCGATAGTTTGATTTTCTTTTAAAAAAGCTCATATAATGCTGTAAACTATACAGGGAACCCTCTCATTTGGTACAATACTTTAATATTAGAGATTAACATTAATAATAGAGCTATTTTATTTTCAGATATACTAATTACACTCAAATAAAAAAAAAACTGAAATGTTTGTATACAATTATATAGTCTTTTTCATAAACACTTTGAATGAACGAGAATGAACCTCATTGGTTCTTGCTGAAGCTCAAACATGATGCGTAACACGAGAATGAACCTCATTGGCTCTTGCTGAAGCTCAAACGTGATGCGTAACATGAGAATGAACCTCATTGGCTCTTGCTGAAGCTCAAACGTGATGCGTAACACGAGAATGAACCTCATTGGTTCTTGCTGAAGCTCAAACATGATGCGTAACACGAGAATGAACCTCATTGGCTCTTGCTGAAGCTCAAACGTGATGCGTAACACGAGAATGAACCTCATTGGTTCTTGCTGAAGCTCAAAAAATAACCTTGTTTAATTCATATGGATTAGTTTTACGATCTCTTTATGAACTTTATGAAGCATCAAAGTGGTAGTTGCGTAGCCTGTAAATGGAGGGACAGAAATCTCTCAGATTTCATCAAAAATATCTTCATTTGTGTTCTGAAGATGAATGAAAGTCTTACGGGTTTGGAACAACATGAGGGTGAATAATTAATGACAGAATTTTAATTTTTTCGTTGAAATATCCCTTTAAGCACTTCAAACAAGTATTTTAAAACAACTTTCCTCTTATACAGGCTTTCACCCCGTCCATCACGTTTGTCGTTTTCTCTGCTGTTGTAAATGTGACTTAGTCAGCTCCACACATGCCCTTATATCACTGTTGTCAAGGGGTGAAAGGTCATCATTTGTTCAGAACACATGTCGTTCCTCTGCTTAAATTAGCTTGTGCTCTTTCATTGCTCAGGAAACCTGTTGAAGCAACTGTTGGAGGCCCAGAACAAAGACGTGAGGAGAACGTCTGAAGCGCTTCATTTGAGAGCAGACAGCGACGCGAGCGCAACACCAGCACTGATCTTCACAAGGTCCATCAGAAGCCATAAACACCACCTCAGAATTGTTTTTTATTCAACTGAATTGGCATCTTTGGAATGTGAAGGTGCATTGCTTTTCTCAGTCGCTATTTTCCTTAGGAAAGCATGCCGATCTGCTATTTCTAAATATTTACAGTAAGGTAAGGGCTTCTGTTTGCATTGCATTCTGGGTCGCCCAGGGGTCTCTTGCCGTCTCGCTCTTATCTCCATTCTCCTCTGTTCTCAGTCAGAGAGGAAGTTTTGACAGCCAGACTTTACAACCTCCCGCCTGCGCTTTGCACATGCTCTGACAAAAGTCCAGTGACTTCATCCCTCATTCACGAAAGCTTCCCCTCCTCCTCTCTCTCTCTCTCTCTCTCTCTCTCTCTCTCTCTCTCTCAGTCCGGCAGCATGCCAGCCGTTTTCCTCTTGCTGCGCTCTCTGGTTGTCAGTGTGTTCAGTAGCAGATTAGCAGGCTCTGTCGCGCAGCTCCTCCGGCGAAGCCTCACGGCGGCTGCTGGCCGACTCGGGACCATCCTGCGATACATCTGGGACCGGATCAGTTCCCAGGAGTCCAAGGAGGCCATCCTGGGCTGCGTCTTGTGCATTCTTAACATGCACAAGAAAGTGGACAACTAGATTTTTATTTTTTTTTGTGCATTTCTTAGACTTTTTTTCAATTTAGACACTAAATGAAGTTTTCTTCACACTGAACTTAACCATGTCGGAGAGCATTGTGAGGAAGATCCAGCCTTTCACCATCGGGACCAAACTCTCGGCACCGGCCGTGCCGAAGTGCTCGGACTTGGTTCCAGATGGTTACCTGCCAAATCGCACGTTCTCTGAAAACTGCAAACTGAGGCACCTGAACGAACAGGTGTCTCTCTATCTGGGCCGTGATAAACGCTGCGGATCGATCCCGGAGAAGCATCCAGGTGAAGACGAACACCTGAACAGAAACACAAGCCCCCCGAACACTGCGTCCAGATCCATCCGCAAGATCACCATCTCCAGCCGGATGGAGGCGTCGAAGGACAGACTGACTCCAGGGATGGAGCTGAAGAAAACAAGAGCCAAATCTGAGAATATTAATAACAACAATAACAACAACACAACCTCCAACACGCCGCTGCCTAAAATAGTGGGTGTCAGCTGTGAGAATACACCCAACTCGCATCTGAAGGTAAGAAACACTTTGTTTGTGTTCCTGTATTCGATTTATCTGTAAAAATGTGTAAGAGGAACTTACTGTAGCTTTCAGAAAGGTCATGCAGTTAGAATGAGTGAAAATGAAAATACGCAGATGAAATTTGCTTTAAACAAATCAAAAAGGATTCAAGTTTACTTATCAAATGATAATTAGCTAAATGATAATATACATAAGGCTGAAGTAAAAGGATTATTTTTGTGATGAAGGTATTAAACAAAAATGCTTAAAACTTTTACAAAATTCTATTTACGGCAAGATAATGTTACATAATGTGTATGAAAAAGCAAAACCATTGATATCCAGAAAACAATGCATTTTTTTTCATTCATTTTATCATTATCAGCATACATTTTATTTATAAAGCACATAATATTCATTTTAAATAAGTGCTTTATATATGTAATGAATGAATGTATGAATTCATATTATTAGGATGAATTTAATATTAAGACAAAAATGCTTAGAACTTTTACAAAAATCTATTTAGGGCAATATAATATTACATCAATATTATTATTATACAATTATATAGACTATTAAAAAGGTAAGTTTTTTTAAAAGGGTGAAATACATTCTAATTGTATCATTATTAATGATGGAATTAGCATACATTTTATTTATAAAGCACATAATATTTGTTATAAATAAGTGCTTTATATATATAATAAATGAATTAGTGTTTATTTCAGGATGATTTAATATTAAGACAAAAATGCATAAACAACAAATCTGTTTTTTAGGGCAATATAATATTACACAATGAGTAAGTAAAAAAAAAAAACGATTGATATTCGGAAAAAAACAATGTTTTTATTTAGGTTGCTCATTTCATGATTATTAATGATGAAATGTTGATTTGTTTAATTTATGAAGCACGTGATATTCTTTATAATCAAGTGCTTTATAAATATAATAAATTAATGAATGAGTGTATGAATAAAAAGCTTTTTTATATATATTTTAACTGGTTATTAATAGGGTTGATATTAAGACAAAGGAGGCACAATCAACAAGTCTGTTATAATATAGTTCATTAAATAGATGTGTGATTCTGAATATTTAAAGATGAACTAATCCGCTGAAATCTCCTGGTGTTGAGGAATCTTGTTTTCGGAATCTTGTCATTGTTTAGCCAAAGCTTCCGTAATCAAAACATAAGGAGATGTCATGGAAACGGTACACAAACACACCACTGAACCAGATTATGTCATCACTCTTTCAGCTTTAATATTAGTCGATGCAAGTCCTCATGAACTGATAGGCACGTCTTCCGCGAGCTGGAAAGCGCAGGAGACGAGTGTGTGTTGTGTGCTCAGGATCTGTGTGGTTCAGATGATGTGTTTATTATGTAACGCTGCTCGAGTTCAGATGATGTCAGAGCTTCGGCTCAAAGGCTCCTTTCTATTGCCTTCCACTGTCAGGATCCAGCGTGTGTTCGGCCCGGCTTTGTTTAATGTCAGTGGGTCAGCAGGAGACACCGTTCACAAACACTTCTCTATGTTTAGACTATAGAACATAAAGATATACTGTGGAGTCCAAAAGTCTGATCACACTAAAGAATGATCCCTTTTTTCTTCTCATGTTTATTTCATTACAAATTGTATCAGTTTCAGTTTGAGTGAAAAGTTTTGAAATGTTTAGAAATTTGAAGGATTTCTTAGTATTTTTATTTGTTCTTATATTGATACAATACAATGCAATATAATACATAATATAATTAGTGCTATCAAAATATAATAATGTATTGTAATATAATATAATATAATATAATATAATATAATATAATATAATATAATATAATATAATATAATATAATATAATATAATATAATTAGTGCTGTCAAATCGATCCAATATAAAAGTTTGTAATAATAATATATACACACACAAACTTTTATGTTGGATGCGATTAATCGATTTGACAGCACTAATTATATTATATTATATTATATTATATTATATTATATTATATTATATTATATTATATTATATTATATTATATTATATTATATTATATTATATTATATTATAATACATTACATTATATTGTATAATTAGTGCTGTCAAATCGATTAATCGCATCCAACATAAAAGTTTGTAAATAAAAAAAAAATTAAAAAAGTATATATATATATATATATATATATATATATATATATATATATATATATATATATATATATATATATATATATATATATATATATATATATATATATATACTTTGACAGCATTAATTATATTATATTATATTATATTATATTATATTATATTATATTATATTATATTATATTATATTATATTATATTATATTATATTATATTATATTATATTATATTATATATATATTTACAAACTTTTATGTTAGATGCAATTAATTGATTTGACAACACTAAATATAATATATAATAATAATATAACAATATAATACATTATTTAAAAAAGACAATAAACATATAATAATAACATAATAATAATAAATGTTTCATTTATATAGCACCTTTACATAGGCTCAAGTTTGCTTTAAAATAAATCAATGGTATATTATTATTGCATGTTAGTGTATTTTAAAACCTACAAATAACCGGGTTTGGTCATGAAAATCAAAACTACAGTATTGTCTATATTTCAAATAATAGTTCTGGATCACCAGCTCATTGTGTGTGTCTTTGTTTAGGTGTTGCTGTGTAAAGACGGTGAAAAGCAGTGCAGTGCTGACCGAGAGAAGTTCACCTCTTCTCCACAGGTAAACCTCATGATTTACCAGATTCATAACACTATTCTGAAATGACTGACATCATATAGAGGCCAGTTGCATAAACATGAGACTTACTAGTACTAGTATGACCAACATTTTATTTCAATTAGTTTTAGTTTACTATAATAACCCTTTTTGCTGCTATTTATGTTTTCATGTAACAGTGACTTCTCTCATTTGTGAATTATGCTTATTGCATTCAGGAATTTATAAATTAAACATCTTTTTTTTTTTTTTTTTTTTGCAAAACTTGTGGCTCTGAAAGAAGCAAATATCTTCACTGAACAACATTAGAGAATGTTATTGTTAAAAAATCTATTTCTCTAAGGAGAAAATTCATAATTTGTGGTAACACTTTATGGTTACACTTTATTTTAAGGTGTCATTGTTACACTGTAATTATATATAAAGTACTGAGTAATATTAATTAACTACATGTACTTACTATAGGGTTAGGGCAGGATTAGGGTTTGGTTGAGGGTTAGTTGCATGTAATTATGCATAATTTACTGTTATTACTATGGTAAGTACATGTAACATATGTAACAAGGACACTGTAAAATAAAGTGTTAAATGATGCATAATTACATGCAACTAACCCTAAACCAAACCCCAATCCTAAGCCTAAAACTAGTAAGTACATGATAATTAATATTACTCACTACTTAAATTTATAATTACACTGTAACAATGACACCTTAAAAATAACAGACTTTTAAATAGTAAGCCAATGGGATTGTATGGGACTATATCACGTCTCTATTGCTGTATCGGTTTGCAAATTTCTTGTATTTCGCTGTAAAAGTGTCTCAAACGCACGACTGACCTCTGACCTCTCTGTGCGGCAGAATTAGATTCTGTCGGTGAATTCCCACTGGAGTGGTTTGTGTTCAGCCGTAGCCAGATGTATATAAGATAATGGGCTCTTGGAATTTAGGAAGTGATGTCAGTGGCGCAGCCGGCCAAGCCTAAACGACTTATTATTTTAAGTGTTCAGTTGGGTTTTGCAGAGGAAAAAGCCGCGGTGAAACTTTTACAGGCGTTTTGGGTTAATGTGAGCCGAGGGCCTGAAAGCGCGAGTGGGCTTTGAAGAGACGTGGATGTGGTCTCGGACACCTGTCTCGTTTCAGAGGCTCGATGCGGAGTAAATGTTTACTTGCAGCATTAAGGGGAATCAGCACTCACAGCAAACCGGCGGCCTGTGGGCCGAGGCTTGAGTCATCCTGCCATCGGGAATCTTTCCTCACTGCGACGTGTGGAAAACATGAGGTCATTCAGGATGAGATGACACTCGGAATCACTGGACATGGACGGGACATGCCGAGCGATGGACACCGCTTAGATTCACACTGCAAAAAAACGTCCATAAAACAACTTGAGAAGCTACATTGCTGAAGATATTCTGACTTGTTTCATGTGTTTAAATGTATTGTAAATGTATTTTTAATTAAATGTATTTTTGGCATGTTTTTTTTTTAAATTCTATATGTGGAGTGTATAATATTTTCTTTATACATATTAGTTTATATGACTATTTTTAAAAAAAAACATTTAAAAATATTGCTTAAAACAAGAATAAACAATATTATATAATGTAATATAAAATAACATAACATAATAGAATATATGCTTTTAATATATATATATATATATATATATATATAATGACTTTACATGTAGTTAAAAAATAATATATATAAAATATAATATAAAAGTGTATAACCCTCACTTTTTATTTGCTTGAAACAAGAAACACATTTTTTAAAGCATTAATTACAAAATATTGCTTAAAACAAGAATAAAAAATATAAATTCATATATGTATATATACTTTTAATAGAAATAATATACAATATAGTATACTTTCATAGTTTTAAAATATATACATATTTATCTTTAATAATTATAAGCATGACTTTTTTACTATATATATATATATATATATATATATATATATATATATATATATATATATATATATATATACATATACATATACATATATATAAATAAATATATATATAAATAAATAAATAAATATATAAATATATATATATATATATATATATTAGATATATACATATAATTATTGCAATAAGAATAATCAAATATAAATGTATCTTGCATAAAGGATATTTAATAATGAAAAACAAGACAAAGATAGTGATAAAGATGAATTTTTTGCAGTATAATGTTTTTGGAAACAAACATATGCTCTCATCTTTTATTTCTGATGGTGATGATATAATAAAGTAATGTGCCGCCCTTTCCCAGCATCGCCACAGATGTTTCCTGACTTTATTCACTTTGTGAAATTGTTGGGGCACTTTAAATTTGTCCTCGCCACCATTATTCACCGGTTGTGCTGACGGTGTCTTCTGGTTATATAAGACTGTTTGCACTGGCTCTCTGTGTTGTAAACCGTGTCATTATCTGTTCACAGCAAACGTTCACAGCTCCAGTCAGTCAAGAGACGGTGATTAGACATCATTTGATTGGATGGGCAATATCATAGAGCAAATTACCATGAGCATCACTATTACTGTTGCACATGTGTTAGTGATAACCATAGTGGATCATTTCCCACGTTTAACCATGAGCTGCTCTTCCTCACTCGTAGTCATCAATGACATAATCACTGTGGGAATTTACTTTGTGGTTTTGTGTCCCAGTGATCTGAAATAACCTTGTTACTTGTTTTTCAGCCCTTTCATTCTCACTCTCAATATAAACTCACAATGACGTCACACAAACATCTCAGGCTGACCGGCACAGAATGTTCAGATGTGTTGGCTCGTGTATATTACCACTTTTTCCCATGAATAAGTGACATTTTCTTATTTTTTTCCGCACACAGACCCATATACTCAAAAGCCAAACAAGAAGGGAGGCGGTGGACAGTCCGTCCTGTGAGCTTTTGGTTTCAAACGTCTCATCGGTGCAGAATGACCACAGCTTTACCCAACAAAACGCTCTTTTTAACAAGGAGATCACTCAGGTACGATCGCTCGACACTGACTGTCATCTGGACGCTTTTGAAAGTCAGAGGAATAATTCTCACAAAAGTTAAACAATACACTAGTGGCGTTTTCTGTGTTATTCATTTTCATTTGCATTTTATGTACTTGGCAGATGATTTTTATTGCATTCAAGTCATGAATTTTTTTCAATAATTAATACATTTTATATTAATAATAAATGATAATTTATTCATTCCTGGGAATCAAACCCCTGTTTCGGAGCTGCTAACGCAGTTTAAGCTTTAAGAGTGCTATTTCACACCAAACGTCAAACATATTGTAATAAAATTAAAGACTATTAAGTTTATCATTGTAACTATTTATTTTAACAATAAAAAAATACAGCAATAATTATTTTATTCAAATCAGCCTAATAAGCAGTGCAAATTATGCAAGCATAATATAGACATAAAATACAATTTAAATTATATTTGTATATATGTATAAAGTATATTTTTATAAAAAATATAAATACAATTTAAATAACATATGTACTTTTTGTAGCATTATAAAAATGATAATGTCACAATGCAAAAAAATTGCATGGATAATAGATAGACAGATAGACAAATGGATAGATAGATTGACGGATGGATGGATAGATAGATAGATAGATAGATAGATAGATAGATAGATAGATAGATAGATAGATAGATAGATAGATAGATAGATAGATAGATAGATAGATAGATAGATAGACGGATGGAGATGGATGGATGGATGGATGGATGGATGGATGGATGGATGGATGGATGGATGGATAGGCGGATGGATGGATAGATAGATAGATGGATGGATGGATGGATGGATGGATGGATGGATGGATGGATGGATGGGTGGGTGGGTGGATGGATGGATGGATAGGTAGGTAGATAGATAGATAGATAGATAGATAGATAGATAGATAGATAGATAGATAGATAGATAGATAGATAGATAGATAGATAGATAGATAGATAGACAGACAGACAGATAGATGATGGATGGATGGATGGATGGATGGATGGATGGATGGATGGATGGATAGGCGGATAGATAGATAGATAGATAGATAGATAGATAGATAGATAGATAGATAGATAGATAGATAGATAGATAGATAGATAGATAGATAGATAGATAGATAGATAGATAGATGGATGGATGGATGGATGGATGGATGGATGGATGGATGGATAGGCGGATGGATGGATGGATGGATGGATAGATAGATAGATAGATAGATAGATAGATAGATAGATAGATAGATAGATAGATAGATAGATAGATAGATAGATGGATGGATGGATGGATAGGCGGATGGATGGATGGATGGATGGATAGATAGATAGATAGATAGATAGATAGATAGATAGATAGATAGATAGATAGATAGATAGATAGATAGATAGATAGATGGATGGATGGATGGATGGATGGATGGATGGATGGATGGATGGATGGATGGATGGATGGATGGATAGATCTCTTTGAAGAGGTAGACCATTTTAGTTTTTTCCCTCTAAACTGATGTCAAAAGTAGTGAATTGTTTGAGTGGTTGCATCACTAAAGTGCAACCAGACGGCTGGGGATATTTGGGGATATTTAATTTAATTAATCAATCAACAATACTATTGCTCAGCATTGATGTATTATTTTAATTTAATACTGTGAAGCTGCTTTGATACAATCTGTATTGTGAAAAGCGCTATATAAATAAACTTGACTTGACTTGACTTAAAGTGGAAAATCAATTGCAGTTCACAGACAGAAGAATAAACGCGTGCAGATAAAGGTGTAAACGGAGCGTTCTGGCCCTCTGACCCTGTTCTAGCCCTTCTGTGCTTCTCTTTCTGTGGAGTTGGGGAGTGGGAGGGAACAGAACAGCCACAAGAGGAGCAATTATTTTGGGATGAGATCATTGTTTGGCCGCGTCTGTTCACGCCTCTGGTCTTCTGAGGCTCGAGCGCTCTCGTTCTCCCATCGCCACACACTCGCTCTGACGTACAGGGCATTTGTGCTTCAGGACACAGCTGCTGCTCTCATGTGACCTGAGTTACAGATGACAGATGAGCGCAACACGTCCTTAATGTTAATAGGCTAAAGATTTGTTTAGGAAATGGCCTTTGGATGTATATTTATTCTTACGTTCGTGTTGGGCAAACCCTCCATCTCTTTATGGGCTTCAGTTGACTGATTGACTGCGTGTAGCATTATAGCGTCGAGGATGTGGAAACGGGCCTCTGTTTAAGAAATCCCAAATGAAGGTAAATTAAAGGGGTGAAAGTCAACACATCCTCCAGCGCTCTTTAAGATTGCCCCGTAAAACCCTTTACAATGTAGAAAGCATAGTATTGTGTATTCTGTAGGGATCCACTTACAAAAGTGGGTTAATTCTAAATTTATATACCAATTAAATGAAACTAGATTTAGATTCAAATTAAGTATGGCGTCTACTCTGACAGAAAGAAATTAATACTTTTATTCAGCAAGGATGCATTAAGTTAATCAAAAATGACAATAAATACATGGATAATGTTACACATAAATGCTGTTCTTTTGAAATGTTTCTATCAATGAACAAGAATGTATCACTGTTTTGACAAAATAATTAATAAGCACAGCTATTTACAACATTGATAATTATCAAAAATGTTTCTTTAGCATCAAATCATCATATTAGAGTGATTTCTGAAGGATCATGTGACACTGAAGACTGGAGTAATGATGCTGAAAATACAGCTTTGATCACAGGAATAAATTACATTTTAAAATATATTCAAATAGTAAACAGTTATTTTAAATGCTAATAATATTTCAAATTATTGCTGATTTTACTGATTTTTTTAACAAATAAAGACTCAGAAGAGCAGAAGACTCTTTTTCCCCTCAAAAACATAAAAAATCTTACTCTAGTAGTGTAAATCTGTGGGATTATTTCGACCCGTTTCATCGTCCAGCAAGTGAAAATCATGCACCCGATTGTTTAGGAAGCTAACAGCTCAAGTATGAGGAAGATTTTTCAATTCATATCAAACATTTCCTAACTAAATGTGACCCTGGATCCCAAAACCAGCCAACAATACATTGTATGGATCAAAATTATCGATTTTTCCTTTATGCCAAAAATCATTAGCATATTAAGATATTTTGTAAATGTCCTACCGTAAATATATAAAACATTTATTTTTGTGAGTGAATGCAGCACAATCGCCAACATAAATGAACAACTTTAAAGGAGATTTTCTCAATGTTTCGATTTTTTTGCACCCTCAGATTTATAAATAGGTGTATCTCGGCCAAATATTGTCCTATCCTAACAAACCATACATCAATGGAAAGCTTATTTCTTCAGCTTATTTGTGATGTATAAATCTCAATTTTAAAAAAATGGACCCATGTGACTGGTTTTGTGGTCCAGGGTCACAAATAACCTCTTGTTCGATATCAATGTCACTCTTTTTGCTAATTCACTCAAAGTAGGAAGTTGAAAAGCCCGTATGACGTCAGGCACGCTGATGACATCTATAGCAGTATATCATTTCACCAAAACATGCGGTATGATTTACAGAATGTTATTTTTTGAAAAACAGACTATTGTGCTAAAGGGAAGCGGAAGAAACAAAGGCTTTGGCCTCCTGTATGAAGTCATCGAGACGAGGCGATAGAGCTGTTTACACAGGCCTCCAATATAGAAATACCTTTGAGCCTGTGGGAAGCCATTAAAAATAATGGCTGATCTTTTATTAGAAGTGACATCATATTATTTTTTTATCTGCACTGTGAGATCTTGCCAAGCATTGTGGTGTTTTTTTCCCCTTTAGTCCACATGTGATGTGAATCTCCGTGTTTTTGATGCGAGAAAGACCACAAATTTCTGAAAAATGTGAAAAACAAAATTGACGTGTCCTCTGCAATCAATCACATCTGTCGGTGCGGGACGAATTTATGAGGCGAAGATTACTATTTAATATGTGCACTAGTAATAGTGAAGGTTTCTTTAGCCATTATCCCAAGCCGTCTCCTTATATTTAGCCTGATTTGTTGGTTTTATTGGCTTTGGAGATCACAACGCAAACCGCAGCGTTTAGTCTTGTAGAAATGACAAGTTCATTTAACAATCCTTTCGTTGGCGGTGATGTGGGTGGGCTTTTTGAGGACCGCCAGTGGTCATACATTGTGTTCATACCAAATAAACATGTCCAGGACCTATCTGGGCTCGGCCACCTGTTTTCTATTCGCGCAGTGCAAACATGGCCAGAAATGGTGCTTTCAAAAGCCTTATGCAACAATCTGTGCGCTCCAGCCAAAAGAAACCTTTGCTGCTCATAACGGGACATCTGAGAAACAGCGAGCAATCTCCCGATGATGTTTCTGAAGTGTTTCTGTAAGCCGAGACACAAGTAATCGCTGTTTTCTTCAGAAACAAGAACTTGTCTTTCCTCGGCGTGAAATAATAGCGAGTGACTGTGACTTCACACATGTGCTTTAAAGAACCCTTTAAAATCTATTTGCTTAATATTGTGTTTCCACAGTGCACTCAGAAAGCTAAGCGAGCGTAAAATGGGCCTTAAGTGTCTCAACATGTGTTCATGTTTCAAGCATTAACAATAAAGTACAAAGCAAAAACAGAAAGGATGAAACTAACATGTGATCCAGGCTTAATAGTTCAGAAATTGGTCATTTTGCATGGAATTGCCATTTGTTTTGGCCAGGTTTCTCCAAGTTTGGGGTTGGTACGATTTTTTTTTATGTTTTTGAAAGATCAGAAATACAGTAAAAATAGTAATATTGTGAAATATCTTCTATTTGATTATATTTTAAAATGTAATTTATTCCTGTGATCAAAGCTGAATTTTCAGCATCATTACTCCAGTCTTCAGTGTCACATGATCCTTCAGAAATCATTATAATATTCTGATTTGCTGCTCAAGAGACATTTATGATTATTATCAATGTTGAAATGTTGAAATGTTGAAATCAATGTCCCAATCAGGCAGCATCCATTTAATAATTTTAATAAATATAATCTTTTACACTTTGGGCCCTATTTTAATGATCTGAAACGCAAGTATCAAACGCGTAACGCAAGTAACTTTGTGGGCGGGTCTCGGGCGCTGTTGCTATTATACCGGCGGGATAAATGACTCATGCGCCCGACGCAAATCTAAAACGTGTTGGTCTGAAGTCGCTTCATTACTCATAATTGGGCATAACGTGAAATAAACCAATCAGAGCGTCATCTCACATTCCCTTTAAAAGCAGGCGCGCTTGTTCCATGGCGGACTGCTATTATAATGTCTTGCCACTATTGGTCAAACAGGTTTGATCCGTCATTACTACAATTAGCCTGAATAATTTGGGTAAATGTGTAAGCTAGATTTATGCCTATTTTTTCACATCTTCATGGACACCACAATGATTTCCCTCGTGTGGTAATATTTTTCCTTGTAATTATGTATGGTTTGCAAAAATGGGAACTGCTGCGTCTGTGTAGATGAGAGAAGCAAAGTGTATGTGCGTTCTGCACACGCTACATTATGGCCAAGCATGCGCCCTTAAAATATCATCTGAACGCGCCACTGACTTTAGACTAGTTTTTTCCTGGTCAGTGGCAGAATTGTTTTCTGAAACTGCAAAATAGCACCAGGGAACGTTTGCGCCGGAACACGCCTCCTCTTTTCGCTGATCCGCCCCCGGGAGCGCAAATTAATTTCCTAATTTACCGACGTGCGTCTGTGGAGGGAAAAGTCCGCTGTGCGTTGGGTGCAAAATAGGAATGATACATGCGTCAGTGTACAAAGTCAATTGCGCTGGGTGCAAGATAGGGTTATCTCCCTCTATATTATTGTTGCATATAGTTTAATATACAACAACACTGAGGTGCAAATAGTATCTGCCACTATTTTCAAGTATAAATAGCATCTAGCTACTATTCACACTTATTGCAAAGTAAATGCTGCTATTTTCAATTAGTGTATTGCTAAGAAAACATGCTATTTAATTGGTGTAAATAGAATCTAGTTGCTATTTTCACTTAGTGCAAATAGCCGCTGCCTTATTTGAAATAGAACACTTTTTGTAACATTCTAAATGTCTTAACTGTCACTTTTGTGTTCCAAAGTAGTCACTCATGAGGTTCCATTTCAATTAGTTGTTAGTGTTTAAAGGAAGCGTTGTGTGTTTGTGTCCCACAGGCTGAGGCGTGGATCAGAGCGAAGCTACGAGACCTGCGGGACGGCGGGAACGTACAAAAATGTCCTCTGACAGACTGGGAGGAGGTTTGCCAAACTCTCCAGAGAGATTTGAAGGACTTTGAGAACACAGTCATCCAACTCAACCAGGTGAGGACACACTGTCTTCATTAGGACAGTAAGACTGATGAATCATCGTTCTAAAACACGTCAGGTTTCAACAGGTTCCTCAGCCAAAATCAATAAAAAGAAGTTCTACCTTTTGCAAATAAACGGCAAAACATTTACAAATTGTTATGGTAACAATCTTTTAATGTTGACCCGACAAAGCAATTTTTAACAGCTCAACTGTTACATGACCTGTAGAACCTCAAAAAGCTTTTTGTGAGACATCCAAAATGACAAAAAATAATAAAAAATAATAATTAAAAAGCACAGCTAAATTGGTCCTCTTTTCCTACATTTTGAAATAGTACATTGCAAAGAATTAACCTCTTCTGACACACATCCCAGGACGGGTTGCAAAACTGGAACTCTTGTTAGTCTAAGAGAAGGGGAACGAGGACTTGGGTGGATTTCAAGTCCTCTGATATGATTAAGCTGTTGTTTTAGCGGACTGTAAATCATCAGAATGTTCTTTTGTAGCTTGTGTAATGCTGCTGAATGTTTGTGCAGATGGGAGAGCAATTAATGTGCAAGCTTAACCCGACGTCTGACCTGGTGAAGAAACAGCTGGGTCAGATCCGCGACCAATGGAACGCGCTCAAACAGACGGCAGCCAATCAAATCAAGGCGATGGGCGGAGCTAAGACTCTCCAGGAGTTTAACAAGAAGGTGGACCGTCTGGAGGCATGGATCAAAGAGAAGGTTAAATACACCACTAAAACATAGTTACACTAATTAACAAAGCCTTTGAATGGGATTGGTTTTGGATTTTGTCCTGAATCAGTAATCTCAGGGGTTTATATAGAGAACATGGAGGTGATTCTGTGTTAGGATAAACATATCACAGTCACGTTTCAATTCACAACCAAAAGAGACAAATATGAATTTATATTTTGAATAAAAAATTAAGCCTGTTTCTTGGCCCGTTTAGATATTTTCTTTTGCGCTGTGATATTATTTTCATGGCACATTTTCTACAAAATTCTCATTTACTGTACATACTTTTAATACATATGGATTCTTTACTTTTGAGCTTTTTTAATTCCTTGTATTTTTTAAAATGATGCTCAATAATGTAGTAGAGTAAAAGCGTACTGTAATAAAATTAGCCTTATTTTAAGGCAGTTCAACAAATACTAACATGATGTACAAATATTTTTAATTTTATTTTTCAAATTACAGTAAATTTGTTTGTTTGTAATGAGAATTTTCTTTTGGTAAAATATCATTTTTGAAATATGTTCTTGTTCTTGACAGGTTTTGTGAGATTTACCTGCTAACTGTTAATGAGTAAATGTGTAAAATGAATGTGATTTGGGTTATATTTAATTCTACATTTATCATTTATTTTAATATTATTAAATATCATTCTAAGTTTCAGTGCTGATCTTGTAAAGTAATGATAAAAATACACTTAGGAAACAAAGTACTTAAGTTATAGTAACCTTACAGAGAGTTACTATCAATGTGAAAAAACATCACTGTGACATTTACTTTAGTGAGCTAGAATTTTTACAATGTTTCATATTTTAGTAGCCTATTTATCATGCTATATATTTATTTATGAAATGTATGGTTTGCAACACAACATAGAGCCATATACATTTTTTTTTCATATTATATTTAAAGCTTTTCACATTTTTACAGAACAACCCCCCACCCCATGCCAGCAAATAAGTAACAAGTAAAATAAATAAATAAATAAAAAAACAATAATGATAAATGCCTATATATACATATGTATAAGTGCATATACACACAGAAACATACAATATCCATACATACATATATACAAATACACATTGCAAACCTCTACATACACATATATTAAAAGTAAAATACTTAAAAGAAAATGCCAATACCAATGTTTACCCAATTATGAAAAAAAGTTAATTAAAAAGTTGCACCCTGCAAGATGCTATATAATCTACAGTACCACACCTATTAGAATATATGTCCAGTATGTTAAATTCCATGATCCCCTTCCAGAAATCCCATAAAGGACTTCCAAATCTGTAAGAATTTCTTGTTGTCATCCCATATTGTATCGACTGGATTTGATTAAGGTTATAGGTCTCTAAAGAAGGGGCCCAGCCTAATATCGCAACAAGGGGATTATGAGGAAAATCAGTTTTAAGTACCTTTTGAGTAAAAACAAAAGACCTCAGACCAGAATTTACATATTTTCGGGCAGGCCATATACTTTTTAAAATACATTGAAATATGTGTTCCTTGTGTGATTTTGGTCCTATTTTTACTGTTTTTCTTCACTCGTTAATCGTCTGCCTGCTTTGCATCTGCGTCCAAGAATCCGAGGTGTTACTTAACAAGTCTGTTTTACATCTCACCATGGTAGCCAGGCTCATTTAGAGCAACAGTAGCCGTATTCAAAGCAAACAATCACTGGGCTACAACAATTCAGGGCTGTAAAGCTTTTATATGTGTCAGCAGGAGCAGGAACAATCGCTGGCCAACATCCTTGGGGAAAACACTGACAAGATGCAGCTTACCAGGAAGATACTGGATTTGAAACAGGTGGGTGATTCCAGACAACAACCGCAGAAATTGCTGCTAAATTCTCAGCAGGCATCAATTATCGGTTCTGGAAAACAATTGGCTTTTTTGAGATAACATGTATGTTAGTAAGTGCTTCCGTTTATGCACATATAGGCCACTATTCATTGCTCTTCTTATTATTTACTCACAGATTCACTAGCATCCTTCAGGCCAATTGAAACAGCCATTTGTACTTCTAAGGATTGGGAATATTAGACCATTGCCAAAAATGGGATTCAAGCACCTGGTTCAAATGTGCCTGGGTTAAATCTAAGATTATTAGAGCTCAGGAAATCTTGTATGCTTAACTTTCTTTCAGGATGAGCAGCTCTATCATAATCTTCATGAGGAGATCAATCATATGGCCATCAGACTGGAAAAACAGGGAAAGACTGAAGGAAAGACCATCTCAACCCGCAGAAAACACATCAACAAAATGTTAGTGCACATTAATAATAATAATACATGAAAACATGATTACAGACATTTAGAGTCATTTTATTTAGAGTCATTTTTTAGTCATATTATTACTTGTACAAACTTTTTAAAATTAATTATTGTAATATATGATTAATTTAATATATATATATTAATTTATTTATATATATGTATGTAATGATAATGATAATTATTAAAGATAAATATGTATATATTTTAAAACTATAAAAGTATACTATATTGTATATTATTTCTATTAAAAGTATATATACATATATGAATTAATATTTTTTATTCTTGTTTTAAGCAATATTTTTTAATTAATGCTTTAAAAAATGTGTTTCTTGTTTCAAGCAAATAAAAAGTGAGGGTTATACACTTTTATATTATATTTTATATATATTATTTTTAACTACATGTAAAGTCATTATATATATATATATATATATATATATATATATATATGTACGTATGTATATATGTATGTATATGTATATATATATATATATAAAGGGCCTGAAACTGACATTTTGCCACCTAAAAAATGTACCAGCCATAAATATATATATTTTTTACCAGTCATGAAACATAGATGAATCCTTATTAAAGTTACAAAACTTATTCAGTCAAGAGCAATGAGTGATTGTTCTTTGTCTTTTGTTGATTGATTAACATTAATGACACAGACGGCTGCAGGAATATTAGGCTGCTGTCACTTTAAGAGCTAATGCACGAATCCAATATATTGATACTGTACACATATGTTTTTTTTTTAACTGTTTACGTTCAGTTAAGACATAACTGACTACGTTTACAAAGATACAAGTGCGTTTTGACTATTTTGTTTGAATACTGTATGTCTGCTCAAGCGCAAGAAGACGTAAAAGAGAGCTCGATTCAGTTTTTCACACTCGAGTTTCTGGCCGAGTAACGAATTATGTTCCCTTTTGTGTCTTCTTGAGCTTGAATATTTAAATTGGCAAGGCCTAAACTTTCGTGACAATGCAACACCGCCTCGTCAACTGTCCAGACTGTCCTTGTTCATGTTCTCACAATTTTGCATTGTTAGAATTCATAAAAATTTTAGCGGCCAACTGTGGATTGACGCGCTTCATATACTCGCCAACACCAATTTTTACTTGCATTTGGCGCTTGGCGAATCTTAATTTTAGGCCCTGTATATGTATGCATGTTTGTATATATATAATTTTTTTCCTCATTATTATTTGTCGACTATCTAGATGGCTAAAGGCCCAGTCGCACTTGAAAGAATATCATGAGAATCTTCAGCTTGCCCTCGAAGTCTCATCCTTCTACCAGCAGGCCGATAATGTTGTCTGTTCCATCAATAACATGGTAATCATTTTCCTTCATAGCTCCATCTCTTTCAGTTCAAACCCCACAGGAGGCCAGTGTTCTGCAAGTCCCTTGATATGAATACACCCCCCACTGCTGCACTGAATGATGAGGTGCTGATGTAATCCAATAATGTTATTTATGGTTTTGCTCCTTTTTTATCTTTTCATCCAGAGAAAAAGCCTCTCTCCAAGCAATGGAGTGGAAAACGGCCGAGACGGGGAAATTCGGGACATTGCCAGTCAAATCATGGTGTGCGATCCAAAATTCACATCCCGTTATAGCTACAGGATAGCTATGTGCCCTAAATGCGTTAGTTCACCGTCCAGCTGTCTGTCAAACAGCATATTGACGCCCGTGTTTGTCTTTCTGTGTGGTTTCAGATGCTGGATGTGACTGTTTCCCAGTTATCCAACCTTCACCCGGCGCTGGCGGCCCGGGTCACACAGAAGCAGAGCGAGTTAAAAGACTGCTGGGCCGTCCTCCAGAAGACTCTCAGGTAACTCAAACCACCATAGTTATAAACCGCACAAACCCTATGATGTCCTCTCGGGGACACAAGCCATTTCCCTCCTTAATGGGCAAACTGTAGGCTTTCCACAGAGCCGAAGGCGCTTTCCACAATCCTGTTTTTGTTGCATTTGTATTCCCCTCCACCAGCCGTGTGGTGCACAGCCAGGGAAAACGTTTCCAAATGATAATTAGATGCATATAAAAATGCGTGCTTATTTTCATAATGTCAGCTATTACCAATCGGAATCCGCCCCTCCCGGTTAACGCAATGTTTTAAAATACTAAACACCAAAACAAGTCGTTTAATATCAAATTTTGTTGGATATTACTCTGTTAGTTTGTTTGTTTGTTTGTTGCAGTTTTGCAACTGAATCCAAGTTTGAGCTTGTTTTGCATTTTATTGCTCCATCATCTAAAGCGTTCATATTGATTTGATTGTCGTTTGAGGTCTAAAAGTCTGCAGTTCCTGCTCCCGAGCCCAGTTAGTCATAATAAATAATGCGCTTACTGCGGAAAGATTGCCATCTCCTCCTCATGCCTTCGCTTGAGGATGAAGTATGTTTATCCCTGTAATTAGAGGAATTTATTCCTTATATTAAATTCATGAGTTTATTTGGGCAATGCAGATGTTTAATCAAGATGAATTCATGGCAAAACTTACTAAAGGTAAAATAATACACAAACAGCTCGTTCTGTTCGGTGAACGTAGTAAAAGTTTACTGGAACATTGGCTGAACAATGTTCAAAAGGAACATTTCTGAGGGAAATTAACAAAGACTTATTTATCAAAATAAAAAAAATATTTATTATATTATATTATACATTGATTAACCCTTAAATGCATGAATGTTTCGCCAATCATTATTACATAATTGAATTTTATATATTAAACAAAACAATTATATATAAATATATTTATTTGTTTATAATTGTTTCTATTATATATTTTTAGTAAATAATAATGCTGTTCCATACTATTCATTCCTTATTAGTGGCGTTTTGCAAAGCCAAACACCATTCACAAGGAAGAACTAGTGTATGTAATGTAATGTAATGTAATGTAATGTAATGTAATGTAATGTAATGTAATATAATATAATTTGTGTATATATGTATACATGTGTGTGTTATCCTCCAAAAGTTTAGCATTTCATACTTTAAATCCCTTGAATCTGGTTATTCCCATGTGTGTATTTATTTTAAGATATGATGTAGTGTTTAGTCATCCATCTTAGTGCCTTCGTTTTGAAAACATTTTGGAAGTTACAAATACCAGATGCGTAATCGGCTATCATCAGTCACTCACAGTCTCTATATTAAATCTCCATAGAGTAAATGAGAATCCACCGTCGACATAATTAGAGTCAGGGATGAAGCTTCTGTGTTCTTGGCTCGGGTCTCCAGTGCTGTTGGCTGGTTGGTCTGATGGCTGAGTGTTTGTGTTTGTAGGAACGAAAAGGCAGCTCAACAACCCTCTTTATCCAGGGACAGCAGTGACCCTGAAACCTCCGGCCCGGAGACGCCCGGCAGCGTGGGAACAGACACACACAGAATTATGGGAAAGGAGGTTAAAGAGGAACAAAATCGTCTGAAGGGGTTTACGGTATGCAGTTATAATTGTACAATTATATTCACTTACTTTCTTATGTTGCCTATTTTTCTTTGCTTCCTTTTTTTTTTGGTGCTCTTTCTTGAGGAGCGGAAATACATAAATGACAAAGGAATTTTCACAAGCGTTTTCACAAAGTGACTCCCAAAACGTGAAGCATCAAGCTATAGACGTCACACGATCGCAGAGATTCATTGATTTCATTTAGGATGAGTTAGAACGTTTGTGGAAGTGACTATATCACATGAACAATGTTGTTTATATGTATTTGTTCAGTCTAATTAGCACTGCTAATTAAAACGATTTCTTGTTTTACGTGGCTGACTGTAACAGTGTTCAAGCGAAACAAGCAAACAAAACTGCGGGATGAATAAAACAAACTTCTTAAAGTTGTAATATGGATACTAAGCCCCTTTATTATACACATTAAATATTCTGTGCAAATTAAATGATAAATGATTAAATTATTAAATTGCACTTTTCACATGGAAGTTAAAGTGGTTGATGCTGTTTGTTTTGAGACCTGTTTTTAGCAGGGTTATTTTAATATTTATATACTATTATAGTATTTATTAATATTTTGAATTGCTGTTTTTTATATGTTCAGTTTTCAGTTTAAGTTTGAGTAATTTTGTTATGTGCTTTTATCGTTTTTATTAGTTTTAGATTAAAAAAAAAATATATATATATTTCTTTTTAGATTTCATTTATTTCTATTTCAGTTTTAGTAATTTTAGCACTTTAACTTGCACTTATTTTAGTTAAAGCTGCAGTCCGTCACTTTTTTGGATTAAAAATGATCCCAAATAAATTTTTGAGCAAGTTCATAACCAGCCAGTGTTCAACACTCTCTGCTTGCCTTCGCTCGACTCAAAACGGTAAGCTTGTAATAATGATTTTAACTCCAGTGGTACTGGTGGATTTCCGCGGGAAAGTCGAGCATGTGTTTGCGTCATTCCGTCACATCTGTGCACATAAAGAAGAGTCTCGGCTCGTCGGCGATGAGTGTGAGGATGCTGGAGGTGGAGATTTATAGCCTTTTCTCACAGCACTGGATATAATTAAACTGAGCAATTTGATGGCGGATCCAGAAAGGTTCAAACGACAATCACCAGTGACAACTGGACATTCACCCGTCGTAAAACGCAAAAGACTTCGGACTTCGGAGCGGCTACAGAAAAAAAGAGACTGCAACCCGCCCGTGAGAAAACAAGGATAATATCGGGAGGGCATTAAATGTCAATTAACAATTTGAGAACAAAGTATAATTTGCACGGTTTGGCGTGATATGATAAGCATCGTTGGATTTAATCAGCGCGATTTACTGCAATGCTTTTTTCCCCTTAGTTGGTCAGAACAAAAGTGGATGTTACTTACTTGTTCAGAACATTTTCCGGTGAAAATTCTTATGTTGGTCATTCTTCCAAAAGTAGAATCTGTGATTGCGAATGCCAGGATCCACACCGACTGACAGCCGCACGTTCTCCTCAAAACTCTGTATTCATCCGCGCTGTGCCGCGCCGACGCACAACCCACGTAAAGTTGATAATTCCGCGAATAACTGCAATTGCAGATTTCGAACAGAGATGGCGACAAAGAGGAAAAACTACAGACTGCAGCTTTAAGTGTAGGGCAACCTATGGAAGCTTGTTTCCGCCACAGAATAAAACATTTTAAAATATAATTGCGACTTTTTATCTCACAATTGCGAGTTTACATCTCGCAATTCTGACTTTATTTCTCAGAATTGCGAGATATAAAGTCAGAATTGCGTGTTATAAAGTCAGAATTGCGTGAAATAAAGTCGCAATTGTGTGTTATAAAGTCAGAATTGCGAGATATAAAGTCAGAATTGTGTGAAATAAAGTCGCAATTGGGAGATATAAAGTCAGAATTGCATGATATAAAGTCGCAATTGCGTGTTATAAAGTCAGAATTGTGAGATATAAACTATTCTAAGGTAAAAAAAAAAAAAAAAGTCCGTCTTTTTTCCCCCCTTAGAATTGGACTTTATATCTCACAATTGTGAGTTTATATCTCGCAATTCTGAGAAAAGATGTCAGAATTGCGAGATATAAACTCGCAATTATGTGTTATAAAGTCAGAATTGCGTGATATAAAGTCGCAATTGCGAGAAAAAAAGTCCGAATTCTGACTTTATAAGACGCAATTCTGACTTTATAAGACGCAATTCTGACTTTTTTTCTCAGAATTATGACTTTATATCTCGCAATTCTGACTTTATATCACGCAATTCTGACTTTTTTTCTCAGAATTCTGACTTTATATCTCGCAATTGCGACTTTATTTCTCAGAATTTTAACAACACAAATTTGTAGTCCTGACGCTAGTCGTGTGAAAGTTTTTACTGCCTGACGCTGAAAGGGCGATCAGCACTTTTCCATAATTACATAACAGCCGCTAAACATGAGTGAGCATTAACTCCTCTATAGCATGAGCTGATTCTGTGCAGCAGTCGATTAAGTTTCGATTGTAAATGACCTCTGACACGTCGAGTCTGGCTCCTCTTTCAGACACACAAATACACTTAAATGCATTAATTTAAGAAGCAAAATGCAAGGCTCCTCTTTTCCTGCTTGTCGGTTTGGATGGGATGCAAATGAGTCAGTTTCTGTCATTTATTTTATGACATCCTCTCTATCTAACAAAGCCCCGTTGTCTGTGAGACACCACATTCAGGAAAAGCCTTTCAAGGTGTTATTGACACTGGCACGACGCATCTAGACGTTTCCATGAAGGATGACACGCTTCGATTGTGCAGCAAGGGCAAAAACAGGCCGCCAGGACAAACGCCATTCTCTCTCAAAACTCACAAATCTAAAAGTTTTCATATCCGCTGACATTATGGCTGAAATAACATCTTTTGGACGTAAATAGAAGAAAACACTCATTGCATTAATAAAATAGCAACTTATATCACAGGCCATTAGCGCTGAAGAAGAGCTTCAGTGTGTGTGCAGGATGATTATCTTGGATGCTTTTCCTTCCTTTCTTATTTTTCGGGTCAGTACGATTTAAAAAAAAAGAAGAAATTAATACTTTTATTCAGCAAGGATGCATTAAATTGATGAAAAGTGACAGTAAAGACATTTATAATGTTACAAAAGCTAAAATAAACACTGTTCTTCAGAACTTTCTATTCACAGAATCCTGAAAAAAATAGAATATAGAAATATATTAAAAATATTATGTTTCTCAAGCAGTAAATCAACATATTAGAATAATATCTGAAGGATCATGTGATGAAATACACATACATTACATGTGATATATGTGTATGCATAAACTCTTTTGAAGAATACCATATTAGTACCATAGTAAAACTGTGCTATTTTATATGCATTTAACAATAAAAAATTAAGCTGGGGAGGATTGGTGAAATATATAAAAAGTAAACGTACTGTGGTTGTACCATGGTACAGTTATGGTATCAAATGATGATACTGTAGTACTTTAAAATTTACCGTGGTACTGAAATGTCCAAATGCAGATCTTCTTTTTCCCACTATTTCATGTATGTACTTAAACCGATACTGCCAAAAATGAAGAGTAATTTGCAGTAAAACATGACCTGTTTCGTCCAGTTGCACCATATTGTCTCTAGCTTTGTTTTTTGACTAGTTGAAATTGTTAGATCCCAACATAAGCATTGCATCAGGTGGTTGTCTGGCTCTGGTTTCATTGGCACAATGCTGGTGATGTTCTGGGCTTAAGCAGGTTTGAAACACACAATGGCCGCTTGTGTCAGTGCTGGTTGCAGAGGTTACCTGGGTGTATCGTGTATGGGAGCCGCGCTCATTACTCTTTATGGAGACTTTTACTGGAAGACGCAAATCCCCAAAACTAGCGAGATGCCAGATGGCACCACCGGTCCGAATGCTTCTAACCGAACCATTCTCAAAAACACACAAATGCTTGAGTAATACACTGCAAGTGTCCCGTTGTGCACGCTTAACTTTCTCAGTAAGATTCTCTTCAAACTGTTGTTTTGTCAGGACTGCAGATGACGTGAAAGTATCTGTAGAAAGAGACAGTTTGTGCTACTGTAATCAAGCCTTGGAAAACTATTCCCCTGCTGAAACCAGCTTAAACCAGCCTAATATGGTTTACTGACTGGTCTTTGCTGCTTTAACCCTATAAAGCTGACTGGATCATGAATTTCTAAAGCCTCAGAATGATCAACATGATCAAATCTTTGCTGAAAAACCTGTCGCACACGATCTACTACATGCTGTCGTCTGATTGATTAGTTTAGACTCTTTTAGGAAGTAAAAGCCTTTTAGTATAACTAAAAGCCTTCATGTGTCTTTTTGCTGTGAAATCTTGATTTTTATAAAGTAAATGTAAGAATAACTTGGTCATATTTCAAGATGAACACTTACTGGACGGAAGCAACTTAGCTTTAATTGATTAAAATCATGTTTAAATGTGAGTTTCAAATATGATTATCAGGCTTTTGAGGAAGGTTTATTTGTCCATCGCTCAATCATCATTGTATTGCATTGATATGTTTTAAAACTATCATCTTACTAAGACATATTATTGTCAGATATAGAGTGACGACTGATAATTATATATGTTTTATATAAGTATCTGCTATAATGTTATAAAATCTTACTAATTTACATTACAAGCATCAGAATTTCATCTTACTTTTTATCCATATAAATATCAGCATCTGCACCAAATTGCATATTTTTGCTCAGTTTGGGCCTCTGAATAAAACTGAAGTGTTTGTCCCCAACATATACTTACTATATAATACTGTATGAACCATAAAAGCCTGATGCATCAAATGTGATTCTCAACAAAAAACACATATGCAAACTTTTCTAAGCATTACTTCATATGCCAGGCTTTACAGGGTTAAACTACATGACCAAAACTAACATTGGTTAGTTTAAGCTTTGTTTTTTCCCCCAGTTCTAGCATGTCTAAATGAATATTTTTACACGTTTTGAGGCTCAGCATCTCTCCGCTGGTGAGCATGCATAACCAAGCTTGTTGTTTAGTGACGTGAGGTAAATATGATGAAGAGGCCTGTATTTCTGACTAATGTCTCCCAGATGCTTCAAGAGCAATTGGCTGACATCACTCCTCAACTTTACACTGAAACAGAGGTCTTGAAAGATAGAGAGAGAGAGCTGATGAAATACGAGCAAAAACACAAGCTCTAATTGGTATCAGCGCTGGGAACGGGCAGAGAAAGCCATTCAAGAGCTGTCTGTGACGTAATGCACAATTCCTTACGTTTCGTCGTGGAGAAAAGATGCTGGAGTTTAGACAAAAGCCTGGATTGATCTGAAGTGAGGAGACGTCTGTAATGGTTATACAGTATGTAATTACACCACGCTTTACTCAGACGCTTCACGCTCGCCAATAGCATGATAACGTGCCGTTGTGTGATTAAACTCGAGGCTTCCACTCTTTGAGTGGCGTGTTTATAAATGCTATTAAGCCTTGTAAATTTGCTGCGCTCTCCAAATGGCACTTTCTCAGGCGACTGTTTCCTTCTTTCTCTCAGTCTCAGGCATCATGCGTTTCTCTCTCCCAAACTCTGACTCAATCATCCTGAGCTCATAATCAGAGAAAGCACGGCTCGGATTCATACGCTGCCATGAAGCAAAAACGGGCCTATGGGGTGCCGTGCAACTCATTTAATCTAAGCTTTAAAAAACTGTTCATAGCATCTTTTTTTGAAAATATTTGTCTTCTGTTAGCATTAGAAATTCCTACTGGATTGTATCCGGGGCTTTGGGTTTCTATCCCCAGTCAACTTACTTTCTTGCACAACACAAAATGAGACATCAATCTCCAAAAATAACCAAAAAAAGCACCATGAAAATAGTCCACACAACTCATGCTCTGTCTTATACTAAATCATATTAAGCCATTGAAATCATTGAAACAGATTGAAATCATTATAAACTGAAAGTTTTGATCTCATTTGCATTCAAATAAGCGACTTAAAGGCACATCACACCAGGTTTTATGTCAGTTAAGCCAAATGTCATTGGTTTTTCCATATATAACCTAATTGTTAAGTGCCAAATTGGAATATGTGGACATGAGTAAGTTTTGAAAGTTTATGCTACTTTATGGTGCTTTTTGTCCTCTGTCCCCATTCACTTTCATTGTAAAGAAGAACAAGATCAAGATTCAGTCTCATTTTGTGTTTCATGAAAGAAAGACAAACACAGTTTCATGTGTTTCATCTATCTATCTATCTATCTATCTATCTATCTATCTATCTATCTATCTATCTATCTATCTATCTATCTATCTATCTATCTATCTATCTATCTATCTATCTATCTATACTAAACTACAAAACTAAAACTATTTATGAAACTTCAAGCTTTTAAAACTACTTCAAACTTTCTGGCTAGGCTTTCTCAAGCCAATTTAAAGTTCATCTACAAACTTTTTCATCCAGTTACACTTTAAAATAACTGTTTTCTATTTGAATATATTGCAAAATGTCACTTTCGGCATCATGTGATGTTATGATTATTAGAGTATCGTGTTGTTCATTGTTAATGTAATGTGCATGAAGAAGCATTGGTGACCTTCTCCTGAAGACATGATGGCGAGTGAGAGAATAATTATTTCCCCGTCTTGGCTTCCTCCTGTTTAACAGCTGCTTACTGTAACTTTCCAGAAAAAAAAAGTATTCCCTCTCTTTCTGGGATTACATCCACACTGTCCGCGCCTCCAACCGCACGCTGATATTATAGCTCAGGTTATCCCACCAACCACGCAGTTCAGTGCCGCCTCGATATCACGGCGGACCACCGTGTGTTTCACACAACCAGACAAGGATCCGCTGTAGCCGTTTAAACACATCAGTGTGTGTTATATGAACATGCACCTTGTGTTTTCCTTCACAGGGAGTTTGGGTTCTTGCCACGGTCGCTCGCATTTGGCTTGCTTAGTTGGGTTTAAAAAGACTCACTGCTTTATCTAATTCGTTTCATAATTGCCAAATTTTGCATTTCTGAACTGACTTGAGCTGAATAATGACACTATTGTCTTCTGTAGATCTGAATTAAACTAGTTTCATAATTTATGAACTTTGCACAGTTATTGAACTATTGTCTTGCTTTACAGCAGAATCTGAAATTAGAATTTTGGAATTCGTCTCATATTTAAAGTTTGCATCATTGAATCTGTTATTTTCCTGTCTAATACTGTGATTAAAACCGTCTGTATTTCCACCGCCATTATATATTTAAAACAATAATATCTTAGTAAAAACCTAAAGTAATATTGTCAAAGTATCACTTGAAAGCTTACAAACTCTAGTTTTCATGTTTTGTGAAACTAATTTTCAAACTAAATCACAGAGGAGCAGTAAGATATTCATTTGCATCAAGAATATTTTCATACTAATAAGGCGTGTTCTGACCTTTATTTTGAAATAGCGATGAACATGTAGCCTGGAAATCCAGACCTAAATCTGAAAGATTAATGGTCTGGCATCGACTAATGAAAATCGGCCAGCTCGAGGGGCGGCACCAAGCATGCATTTGAAAATCTCACTGCATGCAATTGGATAACACTACGACCAATCACAACAAGTTATCGCTTAGCTACCAGCGGAGCTAACTGGTAGATTAGACTCTTGCCGTATCCGGTTGAAAAACAGCAAAAACGTCCTACTTGCAAAGGAAGGATTCGAGCGCCGTCTTCTGTTCCTCTTTTAGATTTAAAGCCAAGTCTAACTCGTTCATTGTAGCGGCCAAAGCCGTTTCAAACAACTGGTGTTCATCCAGAGCCATCTTGCAATGTTTACTAATGACTTCGACGTCACAGCGCTGTCGTCATCTCGCCTCTGGCCCGCCTATATCAGATAACCCGATGTGATTGGTGCAGCTCGGATACAAGGGCATATTTAATGAGCATCATTACTCGACGCCAGAGTAACTCGCTGAGCAAATTCAACTTGTGCTCTCGCGAGAACTCTGGATTACCAGGGTAATGAACATGACAAATCATGAAAGATTGGTACCTCAGTTTGTTTTCATGCCAAGAGTTAAAAAGATAACATCCTTTAATTTTTTTGGAGAAAATGTTTAAAAAATGTATAAAGAGAAAAATGATAGATTCTCCATTTGTAATGCGGTGGCGAGCTATAATGCACATGCGTGTTCTTTCCTTTCGTCTTTTACGTGTTTGTTAGAGGTTGAATTCAAATCATATACTGCTAAACTTCCCATACTACTTCTGAACAGGATGTTTACTTCATAAATTGTATGAAAATTCTGGAAATATAAGGTTTGGATCACTCAAACCATATATGGAAATGGAGGCGCCCTTATATGGGCAGTATGGATGTCATCTAGTGGGAAACTTTGGTACTGCACCCAAACAAAATCTGACTGAAAGCTCATTTTTTGAGATATCAACCTAAAATTTGGAATTTTGGTTTTGATTTTCTTGCAATTTTAGAATAAAATATATATTTTATATAAAATATTAAAAATATTTGTACATTTCACATTTACATAACCATAAACGTCTATAACTCTTTTGTTTTTCTATTTCACTACACAACAGTACAATACTTCTACAATTTTACTTCAACTTCTTTAAACAAGTCCAACCGTAGGTCTATATTCCAAAGCATTCTTGAATTACTGCCATTTATGTTTAAATAGTGCATTTTCATGTCTATTCGAAACAAACCGTGTGACAGCTAAGTGTTTAAAGCACTATATAAATCAAGCTGACTTGACTTCACAGGGTGGGAGAGACGAGGAGCGCTTCGGGAAGCCTTCAGACGGCATGGAGATCCCAGCACGGGCCTGTGCCAGCGATATCATGCTCAGACTCCAGACAGCCACTGAAAGGTGACATTTAACACAGCCTTTTTCTCTTCGGAACATTTTTGCACTCATGCAAATTAGAGAAGCATGTTAAATAGAGGTCCTGTGTTTGACTCTACAGCGGGAACGCGTCGAGGCCCGAGTCCATCGGCCACCCACCGCTCCACACGCAACTCCAGAAGTTCACCGTTTCTGCAGACAAGGTGCCCATTTATTACTGAACCATTACACAATCCTTACACAATCGTTTATGCTTCGAAAACACCAACTGTGTCCAATCGGACAGAACAGGGAAGCTCTTCCAGCCGACATCAGCAAACCTGCTTTTACTGCGGTTTAACTGAGAGTTTGGATTCCTCCTAAATAAACTCATGAAAGGTTGATGGATGGGGTTTTTGCTAATTGGTTGAGGATTGTGTGTTTGTTTGACACCAGTGTCAGTCTCCGCGAGTGTATGTGACTTCCAGGAATTGTTCTGGCTTGAAGACCCAGTCAGCGGGTTCTGAACCCAGTCTGGCACAAGTAGCCAGCGGTTCAGAGGTCAGCCAGGTCTAAATATGGATTTCTTCTCTCTTTCTGTTGGAAATATGTCTTCCTATTTTTCCATGCAATATGACACCTTGTTCCTGTTCCAAAAGCTAGTGAGCTATACCTAGAATACAGCATAGTAGGTGTGCTCCTGGCCTCATGGTGGATGAATCAAGCATGAAATTCATCCATATTAATTTACTAATAATATTAATTATCAGTCAGACTGTTAAATAATATGAATGTTTTATATATGATAAAAAAAAAACATTATTATACCGATAAATGTAATAAAATCAATATAATTATCACATTTAATGTGTATTAATTATGATTAATAAATTAAAAGTTACTATCATTAAAAAAACTTAATTTAATAGTATTATTTGTATTCATATTAATTAGAAATCAGACTTTTTAAAGTTAATTTTATATATACATATAACATTTATTTTAAAGTAACAATATTATACAATTTCTATTATACTGATAAATAAATAAGAAATGTCTCTTAGAAATAAGACTTAATTAATTAAATTATTTAATTCATATATAAATAATATTAGAATTATATTTATAGAAATTAAATTCATATTAATGTATGTATATATATATATATATATATATATATATATATATATATATATATATATATATATATATATAATTATATATAATTAAACAAATATTATCACATTTTTAGTTTACTGATAAATATGATAAAAATAAATATTATTACCAATTGTAATAATTAAGCCATTAATCATAATGAAAATAAATGAGAAAAAACAATTACAAATTGATAATTAATTTTAAAGTTAATTCAATTATTTAATTCTTATTCAAATTAAAATTATACTTAGTTTAATATCATTGTTATTATAATGATTATTAATTAGAATAATTAGTTTAGAAGAAATATAATTAGAATTAGTTATCAGAATATCTTAAAGTACATTTAAAAATAGTTGTTCTAGTGGTAAATATAGGTTATTACACACATATTTGTGTGTGCTGTGTCTTATGATTATTAGAGTATTGTGTTGTTAGCTTAGCAACATGCTAATGTCAAACTATTGGAATCATTGAATCATTAAAGTTGCGTCTTCTGTTCACTTTATGTGAGGAAGACTGTATGTAGGGAGTAGGCAGTGTTGTGTGTTCATGTTCTCTCTGTGTTTTCCACAGACTCTCTCCTGGCTCAAAGACAGCGTTGCGATGGCCACTCAAATGTGCAGTTTGGACGGACCGAACGGTTTCGATGCAGCCAAGAGACGTCAGGCTTCACTGGAACAAGAGATCCTGTCCAACAGAGCCAGAATAGAGCTGGTCAAGAAGGTGAGCGCAGCTGGCAGAGTGTGTGTGTGTGTGTGTGTGTGTGTGTCAGCGCTGATCATGGGCTGTTGGCCAATAGTGTAAATAATAGCTTTTATCGGCCAACACCGATTATCGGTATCGGTATCTACTTTTTAATAGGGCTAGATTGACTATAGCATGAGGAGATGAGGGAGCACTCACACAAAATGCTCAGTTGTGTTATTAGTAAGAGTGTTTGTTTCCATGCAGGAGGGTCACAGTCTGGTGCGGGCTCAGCATCCGGGCAGCGTCAAGATCCAGGAGTTTCTGAGTCAGCTGGAGGTCCTGTGGGACGAGCTGAAGAGAAGACATGAGAGGAACGGACTGGTCCTGAAGGTCTCAGAGGAACTCAACTACAGGGTACACACATCTAGTGTTTCTTTGAGTGTTTGGACTGACAGGCCTTCTGTTTTTGAATGGAAGTAGTAGTATGCACTATGTATTCTGAGCACAATATGACATTTATTTTGCTTAGCATGCAAGAAATGCCCAGAAAAACTACTACATTTGCCGAAATGCAAAGTAGAGCGCATGGTGTGGAGTACTGTATCCCATAATGCAATGCATGCAACAACATTGAGAATCCATTTCCAGTATGATGAAGGAAATATGATCTATCATGATTACTCTTTCTTTTTTTTTTTAATGCACTGTCAAAAGTTACAATGTTCACAAAACTGAAATATAAAAGCAAAACATAATATAAATGTACAAGATGAATTAACTACGCAACATAAGGTCATGTGACAAAAATGTAACACTACTGTTTGAAATATTGATCATTGCATTTTGCATACTGTTTCTAAAAATATTATATTTTATATATTTTATATTCGGTTCTGCATAAAGAAAATTAAGCCTATTTTTAATGCCATCAAGATTTTTAAAAACATTTAATTTTTCTCTCTCTCTCTCTATATATATATGTGTATTTATTTAAATTATATATTTAATTTATGCTGATAAACTTAAAAAATCTGAATAAAAACAATTGTATTGCTATTATTGTCACAGTTAATATTGTAATATTTACTTTATTACAGTTATGATAATGTAATGGGAATTACAAAAAACTCAAAAATAAAATGTCTAGATGCATTTACAGTAATATGATTTTTTGTGGGGAAAAATGTGCTTAATTGTCTTAAAAATAATGTCACAATGCAAAAGTTGGGTAAATATAATACAAATAACATACAATGTCAGGCAAATATTTATACATGCAAAAGTGTACTGAAAAAGAGAGGGGCAAAAATTTAATAAAAATAAAAATTGAATTCAATAAAATAAAAAATAAAAAACACTAGGACATATTTGTATGATTTTAATCTTTTGGACTCATTAATTCATTGGAGTGCCATAAGATAATATATTCTACACACACAAACACAAATAAATTGTTAATAAAGAAAGTAACATGAAAGGGGCAAAAAGTAAATAATGAGTAAATAATAACATAATTACGTTAAAAACACTAGGACTATTTCATTGGACTGTCAAAAGATAAGATATCTTACACAAAAAATGGTTAAAACAGAAGTATAAAAGGGGTAAAACAAAATAATTATAAAATAACAAAATAAATCAAAATTATATATTAAAAACACAAGGACATATTTGTATCCTTTGGACTCATTATTTCATCTGACTCTCAAAATATATTCTACACACATACACACACACACAAAATATTTAAAATGCAAAATAACCATATTTTGGCAAATGTATGCAGTATATATATCCCTACATTGTGCAGGATAAAATCAGAGCAACCTGTGTGGAATATTGTATCCCACAAAGCAATACAGCAAATTTCTAATTATAAGACGTAAGTGTGCTCTGCCTCATGAGTGCATCTGTGCATTGCAACGAATATTTACAGTATTTAAAAAAGCACATAGCAGCTTTGTGTAAATTGTAATGTGAACTCATGCATTTTCTGTAAAGCTGCTTTGAGATGATGTGTATTGTGAAAAGCGCTATACAAATAAATGTGAATTGAATTGAATGAATTGTTGGTTGTGTTTGCCAGGTGGTGCGGATGCTGCAGGCGTTGGCCAGTCTGGAGGCCTGGTTAGAGGCGGTGGAGTTGTCCATCACACAGGCGTCTCTGGCTGGAGACCCCGAGTCTGTGAGCGTGGCAGAGCAGGAGAGCTGTCAGCTGGAGCAGGAGCTGGAGGCCCGAGGACTGGAGCTACAGAACCTCAGACTGGAAGTAGATCATCTGAGCAAACAGAGACATCTCCACACTCAGCTGCTTCCAGCTCGACTGAAGGCCGTGGAGGAGAAGTATGTGCTGTCAGTTCAGGACGCATAATCATGTCCATTCTGTCCATTTTATCATGAAATTCAAACAATAAATGGCATTTTGACGCTTTAAATGTGTAGTGACAGACCTAAGTTAATTATCATTTAACTATGGTGTTAACTGTTGTGTTTAACTCAATTAACTTTTTTTTTTTGTTCTGTTATTGTTTCTGTTGGAATGCGATATGCAACTGCAATCGCTCATTTCTTGTACTGGGCAAATGTCTATTGTCCATTTATTATGTATGTACTGTTTGTTCTTTACTGTTATTGTTAAGTGTCCTTGAGCTTGGGCAAGACACTATAGAAATTAAACATATTATTATTATTATTATTAATTCAAGCGGCAGCACAAGTCTTTTCTCTCACTTTCATACAAGTTATATATCGAAAAACATGCATGAACGTCAGTATTTCTTTCAGGTTCAGCCGTGTGCAGATGGCGCTGACCCAACAGAGCTCAGAGCTGAAGGACACGCGGATGCTCACCGAGTTCCTGGAGAAGGTGGAGCTTGAGGAAAGTCACTACAGCACCGTGGGACAGGTTCGAGATTTTCCCACTTGTGCAATTGGCAGATGCTTTTTTCCAATGCGATTGAAAGGTGTACATTTGATCAGTTCATGCATATCCTGGGAATCGAACCCATGACCTTGTCGTTGAATATAAATGTTGTAAAAATATATTGGCCACCATATCGGTATCGTCCGATAAATGTTAATTTTTAATGTTATTGTTATCGGCCCAATAAAAAAAAAAATTTGGCCGATATATTAAAGCCGATAAATAATGGATTATTTCCTCCAGCTGAGACACTTCAGATGTTCGCCATGGTGGATTTGAATTGCTTGAAATATGATTGGAATGGCTTAAAAAAAAGAAAATACAGTTCAGTTCAACATGTGCAGCGCAAGTGTCACATAGGCTACGTAAAATGATGAGTTATACTACATATAATTATCATTATAATTATAATTAGGCTCTCAAAAATTATATAAAAACTTGGATTTAGATCAGTCAGCCAATATATCGGTTATCGACTTTCAAATATAAAGAATTATCGGTTATCGGTATCGGCCAAAATGTTTCTATCTGTGCATAAATAATAATAATATTATAAATATAAGTATATGATTAGAATGGCATGGTCAAACCAATCAGAATCGAGTATTCCAGAGAGCCGCATAATAACGCGTGACTCATGTTAGTCTATTCTTTTGGTTTGATTTCCCAGCTGTTCTAGTCTTATTCTTTATTGCTGTGTTTTCCTGCAGCCGCTGTGCAGTGAACTGGACTCTGGACCGTCTCTTCTGGGTTTACAGGGGAACGAACATGATGACGAGCCCCTGATGGAAGCCATCGGAAACCCTGTGAAGGAACTCAGAGAAGCTGTGGAGATGCTCAATGATACGGCTCGAGAGCGGGGCCGTTCGCAGTCACATGACCAGAGCATCCAGGAACTGCTCACCAGGGTGTGTAGAATCGGAAATTAATTATATCAGATCAGCTTTTTAATGTTTGTGTTAAGGCAGACCTGGCAAGGAAGCATTTTGAGTAAGCATAAGCGTTTGTTATTCCCGGTACTATTCATTTCCTCCTCGTTTCCCAGCATGCCATGGTGTGTGTGCGCGTGGAGCAGTGTGTGCAGCGCTGTGCTGAACTGGCCATAGATGTGCTAGAGATGGAGAGTGAGATGGCTGTGAGGTGTGAGCCGGATCGATGCGGTCTGGATGTCCTGCAGGAGTACCAGGACCAGCTGGAGGTACGGCGACTCTGAACATTGCTAATGGACTTGTCAGAGAAAAATGTTTACAATAAATCTCACAAAACCTGTCGAGACCTTGCCTCAAGCATATTTTCACCCTCATATTCTTTTTTGCTGTAATGCAAAAATTTATAATTTAACTGCCATAATTTATCATTTTTACTTAATGCAAAATAATACTATAAAGTTTAATCAAAATTATAAAAAAAAATTATTTAAAGTCCCTTGGAGTCAATTATTTTATCCTTAAAACTCATCTTTAATCACCAAAATAACATATTTAAGCGTTTTTTCCTTAAAAAATGTTCTTCATGCCTTAAAGTAGCTTGAATGTAACATGACACCCTTGCTTCATTTAGTATACGTGGTTCTATGAATATGCAAATGAGCCCCGCCTCCACTCACTCACTCAGCTCAGAGATCCACTGGATGACGATCACACGTTGATCTGATTGGTTACAAGGTAGTTTGTGACGTCAGAAACACCAGCGATTTCAAAGCGTGTTTTTGAGACTGTCTTTGGTTCACTGCAGTTTTAAGGAGAAAATACTCAGCAATGCTGTCGACTTATGATAGACATATAGACATATTAACAATATTAAAAACGTGATTTTCACCACAGGGGGACTTTAATGAAAAAATGCTTTTATACAGCAATTTTCTATTTTTTATTACTTAATTGTCATGAAAATAATCACAATAATCACAAATATATTTTACATTTATTATTATTATTATTATTAATATTATCACAATGGAAATTAGTTTACATTATTTTATTATGTGAGACAAACGAGACTATGGGGTGATATGAACCATGAAACCTACATAGAGTTGTAGGAAAATAGTTAATAATACAGTTTCACAAGTTCACATCTACATATAATTAGTACAATAAGTTTATGCGTATTTGGCGTGCTGTCCGGGGGGAGGGCTCCAAGCTCGGAGTTAGGCCCGAACCCAGAGTACTCCCCCCAGTTGGTAAGTGTAGATGGAACTGGAAGTGAGGAGATGGGGTGGAGGAGGGATGCTGACAAACTTTAATGAACAGAGATAGGTCTGCTGTGAATTTATACTCTGTCATTGAGTTGATTACTGATTAATCTCCAGCTGTGCATAATTTGGTTAATTATCTGAACCTGCTCCTCCCGAACTTTGTTAATAAAACATCATTTAGTGTCATATTTTGTTCGACCAGTCAAAATGGAGTATTCTAGAGAGCTGCATAATAATGTCAGACTTATGGTGGTCTAGTCTTGTTGTTTGATTTCAACTAATTATTATAATATTATTATAAAATTAATATTTATACAATTATAAAATAAAAATATTGATAATAAAAATTAGGGCTGTTTTCGACTAAGGATTTTCATAGTCGAATCTGATTCGTTAGATTTTGCCGTAGTCGACTGATAGTCGAACATTTTTTTTTTTTTTTTTTAGATAGCAGCTAGATTTTTTCCATTTCAAACCAAATTTTTATTTATTTACATTAGTAAGCTACAGGACATCGTCTTTCAAAACATGACCTGCGCGAAAGCGGAAAATATTTTTTTTGTACCCAGCCCTTCTGAAAATGCGAATGCGTCTCTGTCCCCAGCACATTTCAAACCAAACTGACGCCCATGTACCGTATATTTTCCGCACTATAAAGCGCACCGGATTATAAGGCGCACATTCAATGAATGGCCTATTTTAGAACTGTTTTCATATATAGGGCGCACCGGATTATAAAGCGCATAGAATAGATTAGAAGATACTGCAGTCAAACGTTTGACTGGGTTTGCGTTATGCAGTGGTCACCAACCTTTTCATAAGATCACATCCAAAGTCCAAATATAAACCAAGATCTACCACTTGCAAAAAAATATGAAAAAACAAGTGGCTGAGCTGTAAAACCTTGTTTATACTCGACGCGTCCGCCTGAGCGCGAAGCTATGGCGCGAAGGTAATAAAAAACTAATATCCGTCTGCTCGGGCAGATTCGACTTAACAGCGCGCGCGCCTCCGCATCCGAAGATGCACGACTTTGACCCGAATCTGCCCGAGCAGACGGATATTAGTACATCTCATCATCACACCGGCACCCAGTTTGCGCGTCTAAATCAGTTGTATGGTCTGGTGTTCAGTCTAAAACAAAACAGTTGCGTCAAGTATAAATGCCTCGTCTGTTTGAGGAGTTGCGCGCGCAGTCAGCGGAGGCTCGCGCTCCGGTGCCAGGCGAAAGTATAAACAAGGGTTAAGTCAGCGGTTGTTTTACAGACATTAACATAAGGCGCCAGATCCATATATAAGGCGCTCCGGATTATAAGGCGCACTGTCTTTTTTTGAAAAAATTAAAGGCTTTTAAGTGCGCCTTATAGTGCGGAAAATACGGTAGGCTATTCGACTATGAGGTTCATAGTCGAATCAGACCTCTCCGAATCGAATCGTCGAATCCTCGACTATTAGAAGTCAGCCCTAATAAAAATATTCACAACTAATAATATAAAAAAATATTATTATTATTGGTTGGTTATATGAATTATATTAACATTACATTAAGCTTCTGCTAAATGATTAAATGTAAATGTATTATTATTATTACATCACAATGGAAAAAATGGTTCTAAAAATAGAGCTGTTTTATTCATGCATATTTTTGTGGTGAAATATGACATGAATATGTCTTCATGAGATTCACCTTTTTGTGGGGCTGTTTATTTTTCAACAAAAGTCATTCCAGACTGCAACCAAGTGTTTTTGCAAAACCATAACACATCCAAAGCACTTATACTAGCGGACGCGCTCTTGAGAACAGGAAGCATCTTGTTTGCCAGGACTCGGTGACCTCGCAGGGTGTTGATCTGATGGAAATGGCTTTCTCTCTTTTGTTTTAGCACGTTGTTTCTAGAATCTAGTTTCCTGTTGTGGTTGAAGTTTGACATGCACTGAGACTCAGCCAGACCCTTGTTTCGTTCAATAGATGTTAATAAAGTCAGTGAGCCCACACATGACTTAATTATCCACACAGGACTCCATTGTGTGAGAGTTTTTTGGCATTTATGATGTGTATTTGTACGTGTCGGTGGATTTATTTGTGACTGCAGCATTGTGCATTGTGAGGTGCTTTTGAATGCAACCTCAATAGCGTGCATAGCACAAACACACACATCTGTCTGGAAACCCCAAAGCGCAAGAAATGACCTAATGGCTCATACTAAAATAGTTTGACGCTCATGCATAAGGCATCTGACAATCTCTGTTTTGCAGGCGCAGATCTGAAACACTAAACAGCTTGATTCTTATTAAGCCTTTAACACTGTTAATTACATTCAGAAACACTGTCAGGGATGCCAGCATTGCATATGTAAAGCATATGGTTCCTTTTAGGGTTTATACTGCCAAAATAGCACAGGTTGAATACCATTCTGAACTCACACACGGGTATCTTTTCCGTCTCCAGGCTGAATACGGGATCTTAAAGGAGGAGGTCGAGGCCATGAAGAGTCTGGTGAGCCGTTTGTCAGATGTTTGTCCAGAAAGGATGAACGCTGTAGGATCTGAGATTCAGACCAGTCTGCATTCCTGGGAAGAGCTTGGCAAGAGTGTGTCTGAAAACAAGGAGAGACTCCTGCAGTTTGGGCACCTGCGCCATTTCTTCAGGAACTACCTGGCTATGATGTAAGGAAACGATGAAACTATTAAATAAGGCCTTCTTTTATCTCACATTCTGTTAAAACTAAAGTTTTACCTCACAGGAACATGTCCAGGTCATAACTCACCCCAGAATCACCATCCATCAAGACCATCAAGCTGTCTGTGTTAATGCATCTAAATGCCACTTCAGATGCAACTTCTGAAAAATAAAATAAAATAAAATGCTGTGGCCACATTGTAGTCTTAAGTTTATATGTAATAAATTCTATGTTGAATCCAAATATTTCTTTATAAAGCTACTTTTTGTAATGTCTATTCAATGCTTTTCTCATCTAACACAATAATGGCTTTAAATGAAGTTAATTTGTGATTAATTAATCAGCGCATCATGTAATTAATTCGATTTTAAAAAATGGCTTGACTGCCCTAGTATTTAATATGTATGCATAATTTTAGTAATAAAAAAAAAAAAATGCAACACATAATTTTTTATTTCTTTGTTTTGATTTTGAGGTGAAATGTGGCCTGGACATGTTTTTGAGTGATTCGCCAGGAATGTTCTCTAAGTTTATTTGCAGAGCTTGTTTTATTAAAATGTTTTATTTATTAATGGGAAATGCCTGTTCACATTGTGTTCTCTTCATCTCTTCAAGGTCTGGTAAGCATCATCTTGAGCTGTGTGTATTGGCCTGAAGCTCTTGTGTTCATCCCACTGCTGTTCATCTTCTCTCCCACAGCTCTTGGACAGAAGACACCCGCTCCTGCATTTTCTCAGAAAGCGCTCTGCGTCAGAGCCGAGAGAACCAGGAGCCTCTGGTCGAGGTCCTGGATCGGCAGATAGAACAGAAGTTTGAGGAATTCGATCAGCTCACCGTGGCTGGAGAAAAACTCTTTGGCGATGAGCATCACCTTAACAAAATGGTAGAGTATGATTTGTATAAATAAAAGAGATATCACAAATAAAGTTTCTTTAAAGAGGTTGTATTATACCATTTTTTTGGGCTCTACTAGAACCGGATTTCATGCTCGAATGATCAAAAAACACATTATTTTCCCTATATTCTCCATTGTTGCAGCTCGTCTGTCACTAACGCTCTGTTTAGTTCCTGTCTCTATGATATCATACTGAAAAGCACACTGTGCTCTGATTGGTCGGCTGGATCAGTGTGTTGTGATTGGTCGAGCGCTTTGAGTGTGTTTGGGAAATGTCCCGCCCCTTACCATAACCGCCAGTTTAACACACTACTAACTAACTCAACCAGGCCCCGCCCCTTTATTCTGCGCATTAATTATTTAAATGAGGAATATTGTGGCGTGTTCGTTCCCGGAAGAAACTCAAGACTACAATGGAGGCGTTTCAGGGAGTTCAGAAACACTGACACTGATATAGAGAAGAACTCCCACTGGAGGAAACCTTTATCATGCTCAAACAACAACATCACACACTAAAGAAAGATGAACGTGTAAAAAAAAGAACGTGCATAAATCCTCTTTAATATCGATTTCAGTTGCTTTGCCCAATTTATAGCTCTACTCTTGCTGTTTGACAACTAATTTACCTCATGTCTCCTATGAGAGTACAACCAATAAAAGCTTCCTCTAGGATGACAGAAACAAGAATGATCGAATGTTTTTTCCATTGCTCTTTGTCTTGTGATCAGATCAGAGAGCGGATGGAGGAGCTGAGGAGCATGCTGGGATGGATCCTGGTCCACTGGAGGGCTCAGAAGGATCAGCTGTTGAGCAGACAGAAGGTTGAAGAGCCTCAGACAGATGCCATTTACTCTGAAGCCACGGTCTGCACCTCGCAAACACAGGTAGATCCCATTAATGATGGTGCTTAATCACAACCAAGAACACACTTCTTTGGTGACATTGTTGATTTTGTGGTCTAAAAATAAAATGACAGCGCTGCCGACGTAGCTCTTGCTCTCGCTCTGGTTGATGTGTGTGTGCGCGCTCTTCCGAGAGAAGTGCCCATATAAGGAATTCTGCCCTTTATGACGTCATACAGGGCCATACTCAAAAAAAAAAAACTTTCCGAAACTTTTATGAATCCTGAAGGAGTGTTTTTGGCACAGAAATACTCTGTCAAAACTCATTTTTTAAAACTTTGGCCATGCATGAGAAGTCAGAATGCATGAAATAGCATTAGACATTCCCTTAACTGGTCCCAAAATAAGAATTGTTTTATTATTTATCTATTTATTTTGTTTGTGAAATGTGATCTGCCAAATCCTTGACAGTCAGTTTTCATTAGATCGACCCAAAAATGCAGTCTCCTCATTAAGCATGTGAATTCTGCCTTCTTTCAGGTGGAAACCTCAACTGAAGTCCCCCAGAACAGAATAGAAAGCCTCACAAGTCTCATTGGTGACATGGAGGATAGTTTGCAGCACAATTATGGATATGAGGTGATGAAGAGTGTCAGTCCTAAAGGAAGCGATGACAGCAGTCATTTAGAGAGTCCGGATTCCCCGTACCTGGTTCTGGAGGAACCCAGTCCCACTGCTGTAGGAGGAACCGTCAACCTCATCCTCAGCTTCAGTAACTCTGGAGACACACAGATCCAGGTACAGGCACCTGGCAGGGAAAGTGGCGTGCCGGTGCCCGAGCCTGTGCACAGGGTGAGAATAATGCAAACACCACAAACATACAATCACCCCACTGTCGATGACGCAATGCTCTAGTTTGTGTTCTCTATTAAGGTCCTTGCACACTGAGTCCGAAGCTTTCATCCGTCGATTTTTTGCATTTTTCGCATCCGTAGCAATCATTTTGAAAGGTGTTTTGACAATTCAGAGTCAAAGAATGACGAATGCGAAAATTTTGGACTCAGTGTGCAAGGACCTTTACTCTCTTTCCTTTCCTCATCAACATCCTTCTGTTTGATTTTCTTGTACGTTCTCCTTCAGCCTGCTGAGTCTCACTCTTCTGCCTGTAAAAGCTTTTGGAAGCGCTGCCAGGGGCTTTTTGGTAGTTTAAAGCAAAAGAAAAAGATTTATCGACACAGTGCAGAAGAGGTAAATACAGTTGGTCGGTGGCCCTGCATGAGAAAACAAAAACATGGTTTGTTTGTGTGCATGAGGACTGTAGTGTGATGGACTGACTAACACCATGATCTTCAGAAGAGAAATCATCTCATCGTATCATTTAAAAAAAGACGCACTGCAGTACATCTCAGAATCATAGTATAATAGTATGCTATTCTGAAAAAGAGCCACTGGCCTGATCAATTGTTTGTTTGGTGGTTGGAAACGCAACAAAGCCAAAGAGACTTTGGAAGACGAGTCGCTGTGGTTAAGGGGAGATTGCAAACAGGTATAGGCAGGTAATGAAAAAATTACTAAGGAAATTGCCACTTCCACTGCCAGTAGATAGGAAGCATTAGAAACCAAGGCAAGAAACTCTTCCAAGACACACATAAAGCCTCATTTCAGACATTCAGGTTGTTTACAAAACTGTCTTTGGGAAAGTTTTGAAAGTAATTGCAACAAAAATAAAAGTGTGTGTTTCTTGGAACGGTTACAGGGACTTCAAAATATAGTAGCATATAGTAGCCTTACATGGATTTGCAGTATCCTAATTTTATTATGGCACTAGGGTCTGTGAAGTGTAGACTTCAGTCAGTAGTAGAAGTTATTTTGGAAATGTTGTCCATTGCTGTATGTTTATAGCGCTCAGATTTTTATTTTTTTTCGAAAACATCATGAGGATAAGGGCTTGTGTGAAGTTGTCTAGCTGCTGTCAAGGCATCTAATTTTAGATGCATTTTTATATCTATCAGCAGGATTCATTTATTTGGTGTCCTCTGAGCTTTTCAGCACATGTAGAGCTGCTTGATGACGCTGTGAGACTCAATACATATGTTTCAATGATCATTGTATTATTATATGCTGCTGACACCACAGAGATCAGAGCGTATAATCACAAAGAGTCAGAAATGATCATTGAAACATGTATGCATTGAGTCTCTTACAGTGTCATCCATAAGACATCTGTAAATTAAAAGTGCAGTAAGCGATTTCTGAGAAACGGTGTTGAGAGTGGATCGGACTGATCACCAAAACACACTTGTAGCCAATCAGCTGTAAGGGGCATGTCCACTCATTAGGGGGGAAGTGCCTGTGTTGCATAGGGTGCTTCTCAATACTCAAATTGATGCTTCCTCGTTTCCTCGCTCCTCCGTCCTCCAGCCCGTGACCTGGAAATCGATCGAACTCAGCCATCAGCTAAGACATGAGAAAACGAAGCAAGGAAAGGGAGCGAGGATGCACAAATAAGAAATGAGAAGCACCCATAGAGCCCTATTTTAACGATGTAAGCACATGGTCTAAAGCGCAGGGCGCAAGTTGACTTAGGGAGTGTCCAAATCATCTTTTGCTAGTTTAATGACGGGAAAAAGGGTTGTCCCTATTCTCTTAATTAGTAATGGGTGTGTTTTGGGATTTACATGTGTTAAACCAATCAGAGTCTCATCTCCCATTCCCTTTAAATGCCAGTTGCGCTCGCGCCATGGCTGATTCACTATTTACATGACGGAATTTGATAGTGGAAAGACCGAACACGTCTCCAGAGCGCAAACGGATCTGCTCGTGCACAAGGTTAAAGCGCAAGCAGACAATCTACGGGACAAGCTGGATTCACGTAACAATACACGAGGATTATTAATAATAATAATGGATTCCACCATATCTTTAAGTACACAATAATAATCTTTTACATTGTAATCCTTTTATTTTAAATATTTGGTATGTTTGTACGCGCGTTGTGGACTGGCCTATAGGCGCACATTACTAACGCGCTCTTTAAATAACAAAAAATATATATATTGCACCATTGACTTTAGACCAGGTTTCAGTTGGTCAATGGCGCAGTCTATTTCAGTTCCTCAAAATAGCAACGTGCCAACAATGCGTCCAGAACACACCTCGTTCTCAGACCAGCATGCCCATGGGCGCACAAATGGGCGCAAATGCATTTGCTATTTAAACAACGTGGCGCAGGACGTGAAAATGATAACTGCGTCGGACTGAAAATAGCAAAAAAACACTTGTGTCGCGCTTGTCGCTGAATTGCGCCGCGTGTAAGATAAGGCCCTATATGTGTGTTTGTGAATTTGGGGGCGGAGCTATCAAGATGGGGCGTGTTTGTTTTGGTGATTTCAAATATCAACAGCATTTCTCAGAAATCACTTACTGCACCTTTAAGACCAGACATATACTCTAAAATGAATGTTTCAAGTTTTCTGAACTTATACAGTAACTTGAGGAACAGAGCAAAAGTTTAGTCTTTAATCTCTTTAAACTGTTGCTCCATCATGACAAAAGAGTCTGAAACCAGCAGAGGCCAGGGGCTTTTATTAGATCTAAAGATATGCTGCAAATCGGTTGTTTTAATCAGATATGCATGTACGGAGAGAGACGGAGGAAGCAGATGATAAGAGAGGTGATAAGATGCATGAAGTGGAGTTTTTCACTCTTACATAAGCTATCTTTAAGCCTGATGACAGCAGCGCTGTGCTGAGATGTGACCTCACCCTTCGCTTCCCATGATCGCTGAGTTTTGAAATGGCTCCCAGCAGGAGTGGGGGGTGCTGGAGAAATTTGTTGTGAACTTTCTAGAAGGCCCTCCTGACTGGCCTGTGTGATTTATGGTCTGGGGCTGCCAGAGAAGCACAAGATTAGTCACGGGGTGAAAGGTCAAGCCATTACAGCTGTGTATGACGACATGTTTAACAGCATATGATTCTTATTAAAACCCAAAGTAAAAAAAACCTAAGTGTGCTTGTGTAGTCATGCTAGTGTTCTTTTGTGTGTGTTCATGTTGTTCTCTTGTAAATCTAATGGAGTGTGTGCTTATGTGAGCCAGACACTCATAGAAGTGCTGTGTATTCAGATACTAAAACACTTATTTACACAAATGATTATTCAAATTATCATTTTTGTGCATCAGTGTTTGAATTATGAATTGCATTGGCCATAAAAGGTTTTTGGACGCTTAAGCCACACTTAAATATGAATGTCATTGCATAAGATGATAAAATATCAAACCAAGTTACATTTATTATAAAGATAACACAAGGTCCAAAATGAAAACACTTTGTGGTTGTGAAACATGAGTGAATGTTGATAGTTAATGTGATAAGCTGCACCTGTATGAATTTGATGATAACCGATTTCATACATGCATGAAAAAGACCTAGAGACCAGCAACAGTTTGTATATGCCACTTCATAACTTTTATGTAATGCAACGACATTCATACATTTTTTTATATGTGACCTAACTGTCCTAACTGATTTTTGGACCATTGCACATCAGATCATTAGCATGATGTATCTTTAAAGGGTGAACTTTGTATTGAAGCGTGTCACTTATGCATGCTAAACACTTCATGCATGGGAGAAAAAAGTGATAAAATAACACTCTAAAGCAATCTTTTCCTTTCGTTTTAGGTAAGTACTTACTTGCATGTTATGGAAAACAACATGGCAGTAGCCCCAGTGTATGAGAGTATGACGCTACCCAGAGACAAAGCCCGGTGGCCCTCATCCTCCTCTCCCAGAACATCCCTGTATGCTTTCTCCTCCCCTTGCACCTCTCCGCACCCCTCGACCTCCACAGAAGACACCCTTCAACAGGCCAACAACAACCCCTCTGTTCACCTCTTGCCAAAGAACGGCAACATCTCAATCTTCAGCAGCCTGAAGAGAAAGAGCAAGAAGGGGAAGAAGGAGAAAGATGACCGTGGACACACCATTAAGAAAATCATGGGAGAAGAGGTGTCAGAAGAGGCTGGTTTGCCACCTGTACATGAACCAGTCATATATGATACGCACACTTGGCCCCTGAAGGAAAGGAAGAAGCGGAAAAATGCAAGAAAACCAAACAGCGATGAGACTCAGGTCTTGGACTACATGAAGAACCCTTTGGTGAAAGACATAGATGCAGAATGTTCTGGAGAGGTTGGATCTTCAGTTCATCAGACCTTAGAGGTTGCCACCCACGGACATGTGAAGAACCACTGCAGATTTCTGTCCTTGGGCTCGGTGTTGAGCTTCGACCTGCCCAAGGATATGAGCCTTATCCCTAGCATTCAAGATGTAATTACAATTGGCCCTCCCGAGCAAAAGAAGACAGACTCTCAACACCAGGACTCTCAGGTTGATCGTCCAACACCTCTGAGCACCTTTAAAACCGCCCGCTCACCTCCAACGCAAAAAGAAGAGTCCAAACTAACTTCTCCAGGTGAAGTAATCCTTAAGATTGATTGTAAAGACTCCAAAAAGATTGACACTATTTCATTTACTGAAGATGAATTTCCTCCTCCACCTTCTCCAGTCATTGAACACATCTCCTTTGAGGAGAATCACCCCTCATTACTCCAACAGAAACACCTGTCTGGGATAAGTACAATGCCCAAAGAAGAGGTGGATAGTTGGGACACAATGGGAACTAAACTTGACAACAAAGAAAACCACTATGTTAGTCCTCCAGAAGATGCAAGCCAAGGGATTCCCAGTCACAGCTCAACTACAGCAGAGATTCATGTATGTCCTAGCATCCATACCTTGGTTCACAATCTTAATGGACACATCTTCAATAGGCCAACAAAGACCTCAAGCACTCAACAGTTGAGTCCAAGCCATGCATCTCAGGTGGTGTTGAACTTCAGAGCCAATGGAAGAGAGGACTCAGTGGACTCTGGTCACTCCAGCTCTGGAAGTTTCAAGTTGTGTTCAGAGGGTTTGTACGTAGACTCCTCAGAGTGTCCAGTTCCCAAGAGGACCATTGGGAAAGTACCATCCCTGGATGTAGGAGTCTCCAACAGGAACTTAGAGTTCTCCAAAGACAAAAGCCTCACTTTATCAATTGACGTTGAGGATCCAGTTCATCCTGACCACCAACAGTTTGAGCTGGAAGAGGAGGAGCTGGAGGACATCTGGAACCACACCAACAGCTACCGACAGAGTCTAAACTCTGATATCATGTATAACGGCTACCAGGCTTTGACAGCAACCTCTTCTCCAGACCAGCACAGGGAACCCTCGACCAAAGAACAAGCAGGACTCTTCAGAAAGTTGGTCACAGCCTCCGCACCCAACCTTCTTGTGGCGGAGTTTCGACTGCCACCATCTATCCAGTCTATGGTGGGTTGTGGGAAGCGGCAGAACTCAGTGGAAGAGTGGAAAATTCTAGATAAAGGGGACAGAAGGTCTTGGGCTGCATTTACTCAACGGGAACAGGTTTACAAACAGGTGGCCATTAATGAAACCGCTTCAGATCCGGTGAAACTACCTGAAATAGAGGACCAGCAAAAGTATATCTACCATTATAGAGAGGAGGAGGAGGAGGAGGAGGAGGAGGAGAAGGAAACAGGGTTTATGAAGGTGAGGTCTACAAGTTGGCAATTAATCCTGTCAAACCCTGTCGTTTAGGAAGTTAGAGGTGTCCAGTCCTGCTTCTGGAGGGCCAATGTCCTGCAGAGGTTAGCTCCAACCCCAATTAAACGCATCTGAACCGAGGAAATCAAGGTTTACTTGGAACCTCAGGGCAAGTGTTGGAGCTAAACTCTGCTGGATGTTGACCCTCCAGAATTGGACACCTCTGGTTTAAGTAGTTGAGCTGTTGACTTGTGCTGCCTTCACAACATGTCAGAATGATTTTTATGAGATGAGTATTGTAATCAACAGCGGGAGGCTTAGGGCTTTCTTTAAGGCCAGAAAATACTACTTAATTTGGCTGGTTTATGAGGTGACAGGTTACATTTCCCATCATTCAATGTAATAAATAACATACATAATAAAATGCTCTTCATTTTGTTGCTTTTGCACTGAAAGGCTAAAATAGGATCTTCCCAGGAGGATTGAGTTTTTTTTCTTTTTTCGAAATCTTGTGGCCAGCACATTTCATATCATTATCCCCATTGTTGTTGTAGTTATTATTAGTGCCGTTTAATCTGTTTTTGTCACAGTACTTAATGCATTGATATGTGTCCTCCTCTCTCCACAGGACCAGTCCATGAGCCTCCTGTCTGTTCATATGGGATTGGATGGCACCAATGACTCTGATATACAGGTACACAGAAGTTAAATTGTAGACCATACCAGAAGTTTACATGATATTTACTTACAAGTCTGCTTTAAAGTTCTTTGGAATATTGAGAAATAAAATAAATTACTGTATTGTGAAATAATGGTTGTTAATTCTGAACTTTGACCGATCTTTTTCAGAGTGCAAGAGAAGAACTGGAACTGCCATCTATGGAAGGCACACTGGAGAGGAAACACAAACTACAACTTGGTGGAAAGAAGGTAAATATCACAATTACAGATATTTTCTTCACACAGACCAAGACAAGTGAGCATTTTGTGTCACAGGCCTCATGCTTTTACCTGTGGTTTAGGTTATTTTGGTGCATCTTTCATTGGTCTTTATGTAACCAGTAAGCTAAATGTGCGATTTCAGGCACCATGCAGGGCGTGGAACTCCTATCATGCTGTGCTGTACAAACAAACAATATGTTTCTATCAGGACAGGAAAGATGCACTTAAGGTAAGCTTGAAGACTTCATGATCTGGCTTTGCAAAACCTTTTGTTGCTTTATTGCAAACAGATATCATTAGTTATATTTAGGGATGCACCATATATCGGCCACCATATCGGTATCGGCAGATGTATGTAATTTTTAATGTAATAATTTTCAGCCCAATAAGAAAATTAGGCCGATATACTAAAGCCGATAAATAATGGATTATTTCCTTCAGCTGAGGCACTTCAGATGCACACTGTTCACATGATGGTTTTTAATTGCTTGAAATATGAAAGGAAAGGAAAATATAGTTAAGTGCAACATGTGCTGTCATATGGCTACATAACATAATGAGATTATTATAATTGTGTGCTTGGGAAATGTACTTTAATGGTGAGACTTTTGTTTTTGTAATCAGGCTCTCAAAAATTATATAAAAATCTGGATTTAGATTTATCGGCCAATATATCGGTTATCGGCTTTCGATTATAAAGAAGTATCGGTTATCGTTATTGGCCAAAATGTTCATATCGGTGCATCCCTAGTTAAATTGCAAGGTTGAATTGTGATTTGAATTACATTCAATGGCAGCTGTAAAGCAGCTTAGGATATGAGTTCACTAAAACGAGTCTATATTTGTACCCTATAGAGCTGTGTGACGAGCCTTCCTCTGAACCTAATTGGAGCAGTGTGTGAACCGTCGCCGGAGTACACCAAAAAACCCAACTGCTTTTGCTTGAGGTAAATGATGGACAACTAAAGATTTGTTTTAGTTACAGATGGGAAGTAGTTTGAATCGCTTCACTTGTTTTACCATTTTCTCTCAGATTGCGCGATGGATCTGAGTATCTCCTCAGTGCCTCCTCCCGATTTATGATGAAGAAATGGATCCTTAGAATCCAAGCACACACTGGTATTATACCATTTACTATCTGTCTGTCTTTAATAGTCTGTTTTTACAGTCATATTCAAATGAGATCCTCTCTCTCTCTATAGGATCCAGTGATTCTGTAGTGAATAGATCGAAGTGTCATGGGTCTTCAGCTTCAGCGACGCTCTCTAGACATTCTCCTCCTATCTCAGACTGTCAGTATGGAGATAAATGTCGCTGCTCTGTGAGAAATTATGTCACCACCACGGTTTTAGCACAGAGTCAGCCTGCCTCAGGCCGAACCAAAGAGATCATAGTGCACACCAGTGACGCTCTGCAGATCCACCAAACACATCAGGATCTGTTGCTCCCCTCATTCACAGATGCAGGTCATTCTGGTGAGAAACTGTGTGAAGACTGGATAGATCTATCTATCTATCTATCTATCTATCTATCTATCTATCTATCTATCTATCTATCTATCTATCTATCTATCTATCTATCTATCTATCTATCTATCTATCTATCTATCTATCTATCTATCTATCTATCTATCTATCTATCCATCCATGCATCCATCCATCCATATATATATATATATATATATATATATATATATATATATATATATATATATATATATGCTGCTGTTCATTACCATTATATTATAAAATGTATCATAAATGTGTATATATTTGGATATTTGATCCATAAATAGCTTCAAAGTAGTTAGTTTAAAAAAAATAATTTTCTTAATCAGTATTTTGCCTTGTTGTAGAATACATTTTTAAAATAAATATCTAATTAAATATATAATTTATCTTAAGTATGCTAGTATAATGTATTTAAAAGCATACATGAGATAAATTTAGCTTTTAGTTTGACAGTAGCTTCCTCAACACTGGCCACTAATGCAAGCAATAAATAAATAATATGCAAGACAAATGTTTTGGACATCCAAAAGAGGGCAGTAGAGGCCTCTGTTGAACATGAGCCGAGCTTCATGCAGACATTATGAGGCATGGTCACATCTGTTTGCTGTCAGCGCATTTCTATTTCTGGAGAAGCACTTCTATTCAGCGCTCTGGATTTTGTCATTTCCAACTTGGTCACATTATTTCTCACCTCAAGTACTTTGTTACTCAATTACACTGTCTGCGCTTGTCCTGTAGAGGTTGAATGATTAATGTTCTGTTTTTTCTGTCTGTAGAGGATGAGTTTGAGTCTCATGGCGAGTCTCTGAGACAGAAGTTGTCCTCTATGTCCACCATTCAGGACTGGACCAGTGAAAAGAGACGCTCACACTCCTTTACCTCAGGTACAGCCACTGCACTCACAGCATCTGCCATGTAAACAGGTCATTCTTATGTTGTGTCACAGTTGTGTCCAAAAGTGATGTCCGGCTTAGGAAAATTCACCCTTTATTCAAATATTATCAAAAATGAGTTAAATAAGCATATTGCATAGTTGTGCTTGGAGTCAATTGTTTTATTTCTGAAAATGACGCAATGAAAAACATGCTAATTGTGCTGACATCTTTTTTGGCCAGGCTGTCATAGAAATTATGAACACATGCAAAAACAAGACAGAACCAACGAAATATTAATAACTAATTATGTTGTAGTCAATGCGAGCTTTCTGTTTATCTATGCTTTTTTTTTTGCATAGTAAAATAAAACCTGTAGCTGTAATTTGCCTTTTTTTGCCAAATAATTTTGTCAGATAAATACCTTAATCAACAAGTATAGTCTTTTGTACTTCCCTCATATTTAAAATATTTAAAAATATAAAATATTTCCCTTGTATTTTGATGGTTTAATCGAACTTGTAGGGTCATTAAAAACAAAAAGACAAACGTCACTTTTTGCCACTACTGTATATTCACATTAATGCATATGACAGATGCTTTTATCCAAACAACATGCATTGCATTCAAGGTATACATTTAATCAGTTCATGCATTCCTAGGAGCAGAAACCATGACCTACTCTTGGCTACAGGAAAGCTATACAATGACTGCAACATAATCAGTTATTAATGTTTATTTTGTTGGCTCTCTCTTGTTTTTGCATTTGTTCATAATTTCTTTGTATGACAGCCTGACCAAAAATGATGTCCCACAAAATTTGGCACGTTTCATTGTGTTATTATCACAAATAAAACAACTGACTTTTTACTCAGATTTGAATAAAGCGTGAAGATGTCAATTTATCTAGGCCTGACATCATGCATTGTAGTCTATGTATATATGAACTTGAAACACTGATATCTCTGTCCACAGCCACGTATCAGAGGATAAAGCCTGTAGCGCCCCCTTCAGGCAAAGGCCAGGACAGCAGCTCCAGCTACTCGGTGACTTTATTCATCGGAGATCGAGAGATGCCGTCGGTCAGTAGAAGCACAGCGATGGCCGAGGAGTCCCTCTCCGATCTGCCCATGAGGAGCTACATGAGCCTCCCGCGGCCACCGAACAAATCCGTCTTCAGGAAGTTCTTTGGGAAAAAGGAGTGACTGACACTTTCTGTGACAAAGACCCTGACTGACATGTGCAGGACACAAGTTAAACGCTTCTGAAAAACTTTTTTCTTACAATTTATTTATGGATTTGATGGCGAGAATCATTTTTTGTCATTTTTAAATGAGATCTTGTATGGTTGTTTAATATTCATTCCTTCAACCGTTTTGATATCGGGTTTGTTTAGCCTAAAATGAAATGTACTCACCCTCATGTTGTTCAAAACCAATATGACCCTTTCTTTCATGGAACATTATATTTACATTTATGCATTTAGCAGATGATTTTATCCAAAGAGGAACAAAAGCAATTTGTCACAGAGCCAATGATATTCATAATATACAATGCCAGGTTTATTAGATTCAAAAAAGCTAGAAAAGAGGAGAAAATGCAGAGAAGACAACCCTGGAATAACAGTTCATCATTTCTGATGACAAAAAGCACCACATAAGTATCATGACTGTAGAGCATATGACTTGTCCACTATATTTCAATTGCTCTCAAGTCATAAAACAGCTTTGTGTGAGAAACAGACTTGTGTGAGAATCTTCCCATGGTGCTTTTTTTGTCATTTTTGGAGCTTGACTGACCCCTTTCGTTATGTAAAAGGGGTATCCAGTCCTTCTGGAGGGCCACGATCCTGCAGAATTTAGCTTCAACCTGTGTGGATATTTTTAGTAATCCCAAATGCCTTCATTACCTGGGTCAGGTGTGTTTAATTAAGGTTGGAGCAAAACTCTGCAGGAAAGTGGCCCTCTGGAAGAAGTACTGGATGAAGAGAATGAGATATTTGAGTTTGCAACATCCAAAGGGTGAGCTGAGTTTCATTTCTGGATGAATTTCTTTTTCTCATGCTAAAAGTCCCTTGTTTGCCATTGTTGTTTTAAATGTGCATTAATGAGTGAAGTTTGCTGTGGATACGGTGACAGCTGCCATAATGAATCTACTGATACGAGACTTTTGATATGTAATGTGTTCAGTGTTTCCACCATATTCCAGTTGAGGTGGTCTGATGTGTTTTCAGTTCATGTATGTTCTTTTGGCCTGGATTGCAATAATCTGTCCAGTCATTGTTTATTTTTTATTAGGTTTTGGCACATATTACTTGTCAGCTTGTCATGTTTTTCTGTGTTGGTTTGAGTTCTGTGTGGTCTTGCAGGGTTAGTTCACCCAAAAATGAAAATCCTGTCATTCATTTATTCATTTTTTGGCAAACTATCCCTTTAACACGTGTGTTTCCAAACTAAACATTTGATTCACTTATTCTAGTGTTGCTTTCAGTATTTAAACTAATGCATTGTGTCATGTGCATTTTAGAAGGAGGTTTTTATGGGAAGAAGTATTGTTACGGTCTGGGTTAACTGTATCATATGATGCTTATTGTTTTGATATTGGTGGCCGGGGTGTTTATGACCAATTGTACACAAATTTAAACATGTAATGCATTATTTTAGACTTTTCACTGTGGAAAACCTTTTAGGACTATGCTGATATGTTCAGTTTGTAAAAAAAAAAAAAAAAAAAGAAGAAAAAAGTAGCTGAATTGTGCTTTAAAAAGAAAATAAGGTCATTACAGCAGTTTAAACGAGTTTTGCATTATGGCATTTTGTGGTTAAAGATGTGGCAAAACAGAAACTGCACTGGTGATCATTTTATTGAGTGATATACATACATAAACCACCATAAACCATGCAATTATGAGTGTCTAAAACTAATGAATTAGAAAAAAAATTAAAAAGTAAAAGTATAGCTCAGTTTTGTCTCTATAGCTTGGCATCATATTGCTTTTATATCCTATCTAATTTCAGAAATGTGTTTTATAGTTGGACAGTCACAGAGTGGCATAAACAAACAGCCTATTACAGTTCCTCCTGAACCAAAACATCCAGCTTCTGCTGCGCTCTCGCCATGTCATAACCGTAATTACGAGATGGCAACCAGTGACGTTCTACCCGGAGCTGTTCACGTCCTCAGACTCGGATTTATGCATTTCTATATCAACAATGGAATTAATCTGCAGCAGTCAGGTGGTACAAGAGCTCTGCAAGTTGTTTACGTTCATTATTATAGTAATTTTATGTGCTTTGAGATATGCAGTAATTTAACGCCGTCTCTCGTGATGATTTGCACACTCTGGAATGACTGGAAGCGGATTACACTGGAAGCCAGACACGTTAAATTTACAAATTCACTCTTATGTGAAACATAAGGGGGATAGACTTTATTCAGAGCAGCGCCATGATAGGTGTGAAGTGAAAGCGAGGCTGTGAGGGATAGACTTACCGTGTTTTCAATGGCATCCGCTGTAAAAAGTTGTTTAAAGCTTTAAAAGAGTTTTTTGTGTACTGAACTTCTTGGAAATACATGTTTGCAGTGTTTCATCAGCAGAACAATCCAAAAACACATTAAATCAAAGTACAGCCCACTGTAGAGATGTATGTCTATCCCTCACAGCCTCGCTTTCATTCCTGTTAAAAAATCAAAGATGGCGCTGATGTGAATGAGGTCTTTTGCTAGCTGCTACTTTAACTGGTTTTAAAGGGGTCCTATTATGCCCTTTACGAAGTTTTGGGGTGTACTAGAATATGTTTTCATGATTGATTGCTTACATTTTTTTTTTTTTTTTTCACATATTTTACATTATTACAGATCCTCTCTACCCATGAAGCCCCTTCTTCCGAAATACGAAATGTGCTGTGATTGGTTAGCTGGCCTAGTGTGTTGTGATTGGCAGTGCTTAGTGCGTGTTCGGGAAATGTCCCGCCCCCCCATAACTTAACACATAAGTTCTTCTCTAGTGTAGCTAAATAATGATGATGGCATAAATTTCAAACCAGTTGGAGCTCGATTCAGACCCTGACAATGTTAATGAACAAGAGGATTGTGCTGACCAGATTTCGGACTTTGCAAGCATGGATTTCACAGGACTTTTCAGAGTGGTATGTTTTTAGGAATTTTAGATACGATGTTATCCACCATTTAATTGTGATATTTGTTGGAAAACTAAGGTAATACAAACAATAATCGATCACAAAACCATGGTTAATTCGGTGGACGGTCTTACAAAAGCGAGAGCTTAAAGAAACAGAAAACAAGCTGTTCTCCATAAAATGTGCAGCACACAGATAAACGTTTGGGTTTTAATGTTCAGGGACAGTGTTTAAAATAAATTTTAAACACTCTAAGTTCCTCAGCCTTAGGAAGGTCAAACAAACGAGTTTTGGCAGCTCAACCAGGCCTCATCCCCCCCTTTTTTTGCGTATTCCATAGGCGAGGATTATTTAAATGAGTAACATTGTGACTTCATAAGATCTGGAAAAATCACATTGTAGTCCAAAAGACCTTGCAGATCTTTTTTATGTTTAAACCGCAACATTACACACTAAGTAAAGTTGAAAAGGTGGAAATGCATAATAATAGGATTCCTATAAAGGTTTTATCACAGTGAATATCTCCGTATACTAACTAACATTCAGACACAAATGATATATAACCGTATGATATAACAGTGGAGTATTTTTCGATGGTTTATCTGACTGACAATATTTGAAAGCATCTTTATATATTTGTAAAATGAGCAAAATGTGTTCTTATAGGCAGAGAAAAGCGGACACCGCCTTCGTCTGGGATAAATCAATGGCAGCAGCTTCTCATAGTGAAGAAATGATCTGTTTGTTTGTTTGATGCCTGTTTAACGATCCACCGGGCACACAATCACCTCCAATTCAACACACCCTCGTCCTTCCCTCTCCTAAGGGGATTTCAAAAGCGCTGATATGCCAACTACAAACAAACAGTAAGAAATCCTCCACAATAATCATTAAAACTGAGCGGAGGAGATCTGAGCCTTCCGGCTCAAACCCAAACCCTCAGAGGTCGATACTGGGATACTGGGCTCGTGAGTTTGCATATGAAAAGCTGTTATGGCTGGAAGCTGGATGCCCCTCCAATCCCTTTAAGCTTTCAAAGAGTCTCAGCATACATAATTGGTGAGTATTTCACGTTGAAATGATAATAAGAGACGGTACAGTCGCCACTCGAAATGAAGCGCGAAAGGATGCTAAACAAAAGAGGATCCGTGGTAAATCCGAGCTGACAGAGGGGGGTGAAAGTGCTCAAACAATGGCTTTCACCACACGGTCAATGTCGGATTAGAATGCATTAAGTACTCGAAATGTGCCAAGTGCAAAGGGACGGGCAGATTTGTTAATGGACCGTGTAGCATCGTTCAACAGCGGCTCCCATCATGCAATACGATATCCAGTCAGGTATGAAAAAAAAGAAACGGTCAGACATGTAGGCTAGCTATTGCTTATGATACAGTAAAACGAAAAGGCAAATGCTTAAATATTGGTCACACAAAGCATTAAAAAGAATTAGGTCATTTAAAGTTGTTTTGGCTTTCACCTTGCATTCATTATAGTGATGTTGCCAGTAGACTGTCTTCCACAGAAAGCCAAGCACTCGTGTAATCTCACAACGTTTTTTAATTTTATATTTAATTTTTTTTAAATGTATGTTTATAGCACTATACGTTGTATTACCAGTAGGCCTATATTACCTTTGCACCAAATTACAAAAAAACTGCTTTGATTGAGTTTTTAATACAGTGGCTATGAGTGACGATAAAATTGACATCTTTCTCTTTTCCAATTTCCTTTATTAATCAAAAATGTTTTCCTCTTTTGAAAGTTATGAAAACTCCATTGTGTAGTTTTTCTTTAGCTATTTGAGCAAATGGGAATGCGAAAAATATATTTAATGAAGTATATTTATATTTAATGAAGTCTCTCACTCGCCATTAAGTTAAAGTTAAAGATTTCCCTTCTGAGAAACTTGGAAATGTGAAAAGTGTTAATTAGTTTATTGACCTCTTTATTGAATAATTGTTCATAATTAATAAAATAATAATAATAATAATAATAATTATATTATATATACTATTGTGAATAGTGTAGTTTCAGAGATATTTGGCACATCTAATTTAAAAAGAATTAAAAGTTGAAAAAGTTAATCGAGAAGATTTTGTTTACTGACCAAAAGAGAGAAGCACATCCCGTTAATTCAGTGGTAAGAAATTAATATAATGTTATCCTAACTATAGTTAATCACATAATTGTTATTCACTTTTTAAAGTCTGTGAATAAAATTTATATTGATATTGTGTTGAAGTCTTTGTTATTCGGCACCTAACATAAAATCTGTTACTGTGGTACAGTGATACAAGTGACAAATTCGTATTAAAGGAACGTTACGGGAAGGTTAGTGGAACGCTCTGCAAACCTAAAAAACCCATTATATTTCCGTAACACAAACTTTCCTGGCTAACTAAAAACAAACGTTACAAATACATGTTTTGACAACGTTCCCATTTAACAAAAAAATTGTTAGCTGGGAAGCAATCAGTAGCAAGTTAGTAACGCTAAAATCACTCAGAACACCGTAGCAACGCCCTTGTAACCACCTGGAATACTCTAGCAACACCCTAGCAACATGCCAAAACCACTCAGAAAACTTGCAAACAAGTCTCTTCTCCTCACTAAAGTTGCATTTATTTGACCAAAACGGTCAAAACAGCAATATGTTACTTTTACAATAGCTGTTTTCTATTGTAATATATTTTAAAATGTAATTTATTCCTGTGAATGGCTGTATGCCTGACACCAGTGAGACGGGACATTAATTAAACCCACTTCTCTGTCAATGACTCATTATTTCAATGAGTCAGTCGTTTATCCTGAGCGAAGTTTAGCATTGCTGCTATTTTCCTGTCCGTCCACATCACATCTCCCCCAGTTTTATCCCTGAGGATCATAATGAATCAATGAAGAATGAAAAACTCTCTAGTTTCCAGGACTTTTCACAAAAGACATTCATCCGTGGTCATTAAAAACATCATGCAGGAAAGAAAATCACAAATGAGATCTCCTCAAGATCAGAAAATAGAGAGCATTTCTGTTTGATACGATGCATTAGCTCTCTACTCTTACTGTGTTGATTTTTATTTCTCCTAAGGACTTTTAGGAGAAACGTATGAAGCAAAGATTGATATTTAAATGTCATATAGTGGGGTCCAAAAGTCTGGGACCACAGTCACTTCTTGATGGTCCTGGTGTCACTTTTACTTCATGATGTTGATAAATGACTAATGAGCAGAGCCAGTTTAAAAAGGCCATTGACTGGTGTCACGAGTCAATTACACTGATGAAAGCCAACAATCGAGGTCTTTCTCTGCCGGTCATCAGAAGGACTGAATCGGAGAGTATCGGGTCAATGGCGGGGCAGAGGGGCATGTGTCGCTTTCAATGCCCCGTGTCACAGAGGTCGTGACCTGCTCCTGTAGCCTGTCCCGCTGTCAACACTTGATCACGTCACAGGTCAAACTCACTTGACTGAAGAAATCAATGTGCACTAACAGGCGTCTCACATTCTCAATAGTCTATATCGTTGCCTGAACCAAAGAAACACTTCATTTTTTATCAAAAAAAGTCTCCATATGCTCACCAAAAAAACATTAACCCTTACGCCGTGTTGAAACCCTGAAACACCTTTGGTGTTCCCGATCAAAAATGACCGACCTTTTAAAAATTGCTTGTAAATCACTTGTGATATTATCACCAATTATTGGATTCAATATTTGTGTAAATTTTTCTTCCAATTTGGACAGGTTTTGTATTTAACTTTTGAAACTGATTGATCATAGGCCTCATTGATCTGAGGATAAAGTTGTAATAATAAAAAAAGTTGTAAAAAGCCTATAATACTCTAACACTAAATAGTGTGTGTGTGTGTGTGTGTGTGTGTGTGTGTGTGTGTGTGTGTGTGTGTGTGTGTGTGTGTGCGCATATGTGAACATGAACTTGATGAACATGCTCCTGGATACTAAATGTTTCTCTTATTATTGATCTCCCCCATTCATTTTCAATAGATGGTCATTTTTGACCAATATAAGCTCAGATCAATGAGGCCTACAGAGTCAGTTTGTATTCAGTTTCAAAAAGAAATACTGTCCTAATTGAAAGAAAACAAGTTGACAAAAAAATTAAATCCAATATTTGGTCATTATTTTACTGTCTTTACTGTATTTTTGATCAAATAAATGCAGCTTAGGTGAGCAAAAGAGACTTGAATGAATGAATGAATTATTCCAAACTTTTGACCAGTACTGTACACCACTGAACTGTGCATTTCACAAAAGCATTGTTTGCCAATTATTCCGTCATTATCAGCATAGTCTGTGTTTCCCGAAACCATCGCTCCAACAAACATTCGCAAACAGCTTCGCAAACTTGTGTGTTTTGAACGACGGCTCTCGACCTGTGGTTAGAAGCAGAGTTTCTTGTTTGCATGACATGTGGACTCAATAAATCCTTATCTTGAGCAAAATAAGCAAGCTGACATTCAGTACAATCTGTGTCTTTTATTTAGAATACATACAAATGTCATTTACATCTTAATTTGTTTAAATAAGAGATTTAAAGTGGCGTTTTTGAAGAGTGCGCATGTACGAACGTGCTCTAGTGCGATCTCTGATTGAATCAGGAAATAAAGCAAAATAACTGAGAAAAATGAGAAATAGTCCTCAGATGCCATGTCATTTATAACCAAAAATATAGCACTAATTCTATCTCAAACAGATTCATAATTTTTAGATTCATAATTTTTTTTAAATTACTTTTATTACAATATGGTTTGTGGAAACAGTCGTGAGCTTTGGTACGCATCTTACTTTAGTAGTTAACAGCGAGTTATTGTTGTACGGGAAACACACCTCTGTTTGATTATAACATTCATAAGCTATTGTATTTGAATGGTACTGTAATAATATACTTCAAAATATACAGTAGTATTTCATGGTATATTTCTATGGTGTTTGCAAAGCATCTTGGTGGTTAGTTAAATCTAGTAAAGGAAGACTTTCAACAGATTCCTCTTGTAACTTTAGGGTGTTCTTTTCTCCGAGCGCGAGCTGAAGGGTTTGACCCGGTGTCATGGGAAACTCTCTGTGTAAATGTGTCCCCGAGGGCCGGTTCTGACCATCTCTCTTGTTATTGTCACCACTGGCCAGACCCCTCAGAGGTCACGACCTCTCTCAGTATTCACCGACTGGAATCCTATATCCCGTCTCAGGGAACGGAGGATGTGTTTGTCAAATGGAGAAGAATGCTGAGAAACAAGAGCTCTTCACTGAAGCAAACGTTTCATTACATCATAAAGAAATTGTACTGCCAGTTTAGTCTTGATGTGTAGCATTTGTCTCAATTCTGTTGATTACCAAAGATATTTATTTCACATTCATGCATTTGGCAGATACTTTTAATCTAAGTGGACATTTGACCAGTTATGGATTTCTAGGGATTTGAACCCATGATTTGCAAGCGTCATGCTCTATTTGAGCTACAGGAAAACTTTTATTACCAGTTTGTATGAATGTTGTTAGATATTAATTCAGATTTGAAATATTTGTTTGCAATATGAACTGACGGTAATATCTATGGACTTTTAATGTGACCCGCTAACTTAGCAAATTGTTTTTATTGTCTGCATTTTATTCTATTTAAAAATCTAAACGTTAGTGAAAAGAAGAAAAAGAAAAAAATTTAGACCTCAGTTATGCTCATCTTTGCTCGCTCCTTTGAAGGCATCTTGAGTAAAAAGGCTTTATATTTAAAGGGGTGGTTGATTATGATTTCACTTTTCTAACTTTAGTTAGTGTGTAATGTTGCTGTTTGAGCATAAACAACATCTGCAAAGTAACAACGCTCAAAGTTCAAAGCAAAGGGAGATATTTGCTTTTAAAGAAATCGTTTTTTAAGGACTACAACAAACGGCTGGTAGAGACTACACCACATTCCTCCCGGGTTAGTGACATCACCAACCCTAGAATTTACATAAACCCCGCCCCCAGGACACGATTTATAGATTATCAAGACAGAATATGCTAATCAATGACTAGAAGATACTACACATAAACTACATAAATTCATCAACTAACCATTCAGAAATGTCCTGTTGCTTCTACATGTTGTCACTTCTTCTTGAGTCTCTCCATCATTGTCTGAATCTGATTTGAACATTAAAGGCTAAAAGTTTTTGAAATTTTCAGTGCAAGTCTGTGTGAGTGCAAGCTGTTGAAGCTCCGCCCCCTGTGCCGGGAGCAGCAGGTCATTTACATTTAAAGGAACAGACACAAAACGGTGCGGTTTTGCTCACCCTCAAAAATTGACAATTTTAACATGCTATATAAAAATATCTGTGGGGTATTTTGAGCTAAAACTTCACACACACACTCTGGGGACATCAGAGACTTATTTTACACCTTATGAAAGAGGCATTATACCACCCCTTTAAGAACTTACAAAAGACCTGAACCGGAAGCGATGCAACCTGTTTTACAGAATATGGAAGTTTGTTGCGCATAACATCCCATTTCTGTTATAAACTGAGAGAAGCATGCAATTAATTTAACCTGCAGTCTAGCTTTATTGCATCAAACGTGCTTGTTGAATAGACGTGCGAGTGTTTTGCTCATGAACAGGTGTCTGGTATCGAGTGTTTGTAGTCGTGTTCTGGTCTCTAGTGATCTGTGCTTTTATATCTCTCTTTACTGTGGTCTTCCTCATGGCTTTGATCTGTGTGTCCTCAGAGGTGAAACTCTACACGCGTTGAGTGTTTTGATCACGGCTCGCAGCGCTTTTACACTGAACTTCTGCTCTTGTATTCGGCCCTGTACTTTTGTTCTACTCTCAGGTTAAAGGTTATGCAAACAAATTATTAAATGTAGAATATTAATATCTGATATAGACCACACACACACACACACACACACACACACATATATATATATATATAAGATCAGTTTAGTCTGTATTTGAGTTGTCAATCAATTGACTGAATTAATTATCATTTATTAACTAATTGCAAATAATTCAAATGAAGACGTATGGTTAAATGTGCTCTGGATTTTGGCCCGGACCCGCTGGTTGTGATAAGAATACTATAGTGAGGAGAATGGGTGGATGGATAAACTCGACGAACAGAGGGAAGAGGTCTGCTGTATATACACCTCTTATCGTTAATGAGTTGATTAAGTGAATGTGCTCCTCTTGTGTTAATCAGCTTAATTATCTGAACATGCTCCTCCTGAACTCTGTTAATAAAACATCATATAAATGAATCAGATGAGCAGGTTTGCCAGTATTTGAGCTGTGAATCCTTTACAAAAATGAACTGAATTCATTTGAATTTGATTTAATTGCAAATAATTCAACACATAAACAAAGGGTAAAATAGATAAATCTGCAGTTTTGACTATTTCAGCTGTCAATCAATTACAAAAATAACTGAATTAATTATTTTATCAATTGCAAATAATTCAATATGCAAACAAGGTTTAAATGTGTAAATCTAATATAAATATAAATCTAATAAGGAGTTTTGACTGTATTTCACCTGTTAATCAATTAGAAATGAATTATAATTTGATTAACTGCAAATCATTCAATACGCAAACAAAGGGTTAAATGTGTAAATCTGATATAATTATAAATCTAATAAGCAGTTTTGACTGTTTCCGCCGTCTATAAATTAAAATACCAAACCAAATAATAATAAAATAAACATACATATGCATACATAAATTAATAAAAAAAAATTAACTGAATTTATTTGTTAAACTATTTGCAAATATTTCAATATTGCAATCAATATTCTTTGAAAAACTAACAAGCCCTTAAATGAAGAGCATTCAAATACATTACATTATTCATTATTAAAATGACAAAAAAGGCTTTGGACGTAATTTTATTGTTGTTGAATATAATCATTTTATTTGAATTATCATTAACTTTTAACTTATCAAACACATTTCAAGACCCCTGAATTCTGTTCCATCCTTTTGAACAAAATATTGTGCTGACTTTAATTTCCAAAGTCTATCTTTTATGCATTTACCAATTCATTATCTCAGACTAATATATGCTGCCGTCTCCCTCTTTATTCTCCAAACGCTGCTTTGTTCAGAGTGCATCTCTCATTTGTTGTATTCTGAGCCAGTGGTTAATTGGCAGCACGCCTGTCTGTTGAGATTCATCTCAATGTGTGAGGAAGCTTGTTGTACACTGTAATATATTAAAAGGGTGCTCACAAAAGCTCCCTCGCTCTTTTCTGTAGTCCCGAGAGTCGAGACAGTGTAAACCCCCTGGGCTTCAGTCAGGGAGGGCTCGGGCATTTAGCGTCTGCCCTCTATGAATGCATGTCAGCGATATGGAAATGAAAGCCGATTCGAAGGCGTCCAAACATGCTTATTCAGTAAGGCTTTGTGTTGATGGCTCTGTCAATGAGGGAAGAAATAAATACACACACACAGACACACACACGCTTCTCACCATCTGTATGTGTTGGCACCGGATGGAGGGGCTCTTATGGGCAGACGCTCGTGGTTATGACCAAGTCTGTTCTGCAAGCTAAGATAAAGCAGACTTCTAGAAATTGCTTCTGTCCATTTTCGCTGAGGCTTAGCTCATCTTAAGTGCGCACAAGGGAACGGCTCTGAAAGCAATTTTAGAGGAAAATGAATGGAAAAACAGGATGCAAAATCGTTGGGCGTAATGATGCTCGGGTGTTAAAAGTGAATGAGTCAACATTTATGATGAATCTTTAGTAGGCTAATATTACTTCAAATATAATGCAGTTACTTTTCTAAGCAATCAAACTTACCCATCAGACCGTTAAACAGATGAGAAAACGTGGCCTATTTTGAAAGAAGCGACAGATTCTAGAGACCAGAATGTCATAGAAGCCTGAGGGTGGAATTATTTTACCATTTAATTATTTTTAATTGGCAATTGTATAAGTGCAACACAATACAATGCAAACCTAGAATACACAAGCAACTGCATAGCAACACCCTGGAAACCACCTAAAACATCCTAGCTTTCACATAGCAACACACTAACAGCTTCTCAGAATGCCTTAGCAACTGCATTGCAACATCCTAGCAATGCAACCACCCAGAATACCCTAGCGACTGCATAGAAACACCCTGGAAACCACCCAAAACATTATAGTAATTGCATAGCAACACACCAACAGCCCCTCAGAATGCCTTAGCAACTGCATAGCAACATCCTAGCAATGCAGCCACCCAAAATACCCTAGCAACTGCATAGCAACACCTTGGAAACCACCCAAAATATTCTAGTAATCGCATAGCAACACACTAACAGCCCCTCAGAATGCCTTAGCAATGGCATATCAACATCCTAGCAATGCAACCACCCAGAATACCCTAGCATCTGCATAGAAACACCCTGGAAACCACCCAAAACATTCTTGTAATCGCATAGCAACACACTAACAGTCCCTCAGAATGCTTTAGCAACTGCATAGCAACATCCTAGCAATGCAGCCACCCAAAATACCCTTGCGACTGCATAGCAACACCATGGAAACCACCTAAAAGATCCTAGTAATCACATGTCAACATTCTAACAGCCCCTCACAATTCCCTAGCAACTGCATAACAATATGCTAGCAATGCAACCATCCAGAATACCCTAGCAACTGCATAGAAACACCCTGGAAACCACCCAAAACATTCTAGTAATCACATAGCAACACACTAACAAGTCCCACAGAATGCTTTAGCAACTGCATAGCAACATCCTAGCAATGCAGCCATCCAGAATACCCTTGCGACTGCATAGCAACACCATGGAAACGACCCAAAAGATCCTAGTAATCACGTCAACATTCTAACAGCCCCTCACAATTCCCTAGCAATTGCATAGAAACATGCAAACACACAAAATACCCTTGCAACTGCATATATGCTAGCATCTACTTAACAATTGCATAGCATTTGCAATGACCTAGCAACCACATAGAACACCTTAGCAACTGCATAGCAACGACCTAGCAACCAGTACAAACACCCTAGCAATTGCAACCAGTACAAACACCCTAGCAAACAGCCTCTCAGAATGCCTTAGCAACTGCATAGCAACATCCTAGCTATGTAACCACCCAGAATACCCTAGTGACTGCATAGCAACACCCTGGAAACCACACAAAACATTATAGTAATTGCATAGCCACATACTAACAGCTCCTTAGAATGCCTTAGTAATTGCATAGCAACAACCTAGCAATGCAACCACCCATAATACCCTAGCGACTGCATAGCAACACTCTGGAAACCATCAAAAAAAAAAAAAATCCTACCAACCACATGGGTACATGCTAACAGTCAATTGCATAGAAATATGCAAACACACAGAATACTCTAGCAACTGCATATCAATATGCTAAAATCTACTTAACAATTGCATAGCTATGACCTAGCAACCACCCTAGTAACATGACACCCTCCCATAACACCATATTGTGGTGGTGAGTTTTGCATAGGCAAAACATTAAAAACATTGGAAAATGTAAAGATATAGTCTTTATTAGTAAAATTAGTCTATATATGTCTACTTAACTGCAAACAAATGCAATTACCCTTTCATGTGAAACATTCATGGTTACATTTATTTCCCAAGGCACATGTTATTCACTGGTTGCTTATGCAAGAAGACAGATAGAGATAAAGGTTGGAGAACAGATGCATATGGGGTCAGTGGTCTCTGGCAGAGATGCCCATCGCAGTGGGTGAGGAACGGGACGGGCGTCAGCACGGTTATGTAATCCATCTGTGCTGCCACTGCAGGCGATTGGCACTGACTTTAGGAGAATAGCGATGGGTGACCCTCGCCAGTCCCCTGACAGCCACAACTCTACCCACAATCCCCTTCTCAGTCTGTCTGGCCCTCTGCAGCCCTTCACCTTCAAATGACCTGGGCTGCGTTTAACTTTAAAACAACACTAAGGAACTTTTCCTCTTCGGTCGCCCTACAGGTTGGAAGCGGAATTGTCCATTACCGCTGTCGTAACCCGCAGCCAACTGCCAAAGCTGCACCGGCTTTGGAATTAATGATGTCCACTGACAAGGTAGAGTATGTTGCATGATTTCATGAAAGTATGATGTATTGCGACATCAGAAACGAAGGAAAACTAAATAATGACTATTGTAACGCTTGACGTAAAGCAAGTCAAATTTGTAGTTTTCTTATGTCTCATTTGAACTACAGAAACGCGACCCGGTTTGGCAAACTTGCATAGTGTGGTTATAGCAGATATAGGGCTGCAAAGCGAATCCAGAAGTGCCTTTCACCCTGTTACGACTTGATGAACCACTGATACGATTTTGGAAACATCATTTTAAGGTAAAAAATGTTCCTAAGTGTTGCTTTAAGATATACAATCGTGAACTTCCATAAGAACTTCCCCGCCGCCATTTTGAAGGGCGTTCAACTTCGTCAAGTGGGAGAGGGAAGTTTATTTGGACAGACCCTCAATATGTACACTTCAGGCAGATCCATAGACCACAATGCACCGTGATTGTGATGTCACAGAAGGTCGCACTTAATTTACCTCCATCCTACACAACTTTAAGAGTGGCATTTAACTGCATTTAATACCTTGCAGCATCTCTACTCTTCTCTGATGACGAGGGCGGGGCAACCTGTCACTCACACGAGATCCACCAATAGCAGACCACAACCATCCAACCAATTCCCCACAGACAAAATCAAACCCCGCCCACATTTCTTCTTGTTCGAAAAGCCATTTCACTCGGATATACGTCACAATAGGGGAGAAAAGACTATCGCAACTTCCATTTCATGACTTTAAAAGTGACGTTTCAACACTTTTTATGGGGTCGTGCACTGAAGACACATTCTTGAGTTACTTGTGACAGATCATGCAAGTAAAATAGGCTGTGAATGTCATTTCATATTGAATTTTAAACACTTTTTGAGACTTTTTATACACACTAAAACATGGACTTCACCAGATGATTCATCAGTCAGAGACCTGTGTTTGAAAACTGGCACAGAAAGGTCTGTGACGCACATCTCTCCTGGCAGTGGCCTTTCTCCTTCCTTTGCATTTGGACAAACTGTTATCCAACTGACCCTTGGCCCGTTCATCTCTAGACCTCAGTCCTGCAAAAACCCAACATTTTATTCATACAAGACAAAAGCACAGTTGAGTTGTGTTTGTGAAAGTGGTCTGACCACAGCATATGTAAGAGAAAATCTTACATTAGATAGATAAATTTTTTTATTTGATTGATCTCACATATTAACACTATAGGTTTAACATGAGCACACAACTTTCTCGAGCACTTTTTCTTGCTAAATTCCTTATTTTTATTTCAAATGCAGTGCTTAAAAAAGCTTAAAGTGAGATCAAAAATGATAAATTGGGGGAAAAGCTGTTGAGGTTGGCTTAATAGAATTGCATTGGCAATCTGTGATCATTATTTTTTTGCATGCTCTAACAATATTACATGCATTAATGTCAATATGCCTACAAAAAAAATGTTAACAGTTGTGATTAGATTAATAGCATTGCATTGGCCACCTGTGATCATGCTGAACGACTCTTATTTTTTCCATTTTTTAATTATACTCAATGCATTACTGTCAATACTTTTTTGTGCTTAATGAATGCTATGTGTATAAAAAATAAATTCTGTCATCATTTACTTTAGTCGTTCAAAACCTGTTCTTCTTTCTTGTTGAATGCACAAGAGGTTTTCCAGAATTGCTTGGCAAAAGCATATATTGACCAGGGATTGTAAAGTGCCCAAAAAAACAACAAAAAACCCCGTACCATAACAGTAGTTCATGTGACTACATTCCAAGTCTTCTGAAGTCACATTAAAGCTTTGGGTGAAGAAAAGCCAAATTTATGGTGTTATTCCATCGATATTTATGTTGTTATCCTTTCAAGAGTTGTAGCTCTCAAATTTCATTTGCACAGGGGAAGGTTTTAGTGAATAACAACATAAATTTAAGTATTTCCTATTCAAAAAAAGAATCATAAAATTAAAAATTTTCCTTCTGTGTTCTAAAGAAGACATGCATTTTTTAAAGGCACGCTTTTCCATATTTGAAGATAAATGAAACATCTGGAAGCGTGACAGTTGTCAACTCAAATATGAATTTATTTTCCTGTTTAATGGGAAATGTAGATACAGGAAGTGCACGTCTCTGAGAGAGGAAAGGTCGGCGCCTCAGTGGCCTCTTTATGGATCTGAAGATGTCGAAGAGCATTTAAGGCCTGACGAGAGTTCATAGGAGCATCATCTCGTCTTTGTGACTCTCACACTCCCTTCCTCCAGTGCGCTTGCTCCGAATCAATAATGCAGGGGTCGATCCATTATGAGACGTGTTAATACATATAATGCATGCATGCATTTAACACACTGCACTATTTTGAAAGAATGGAGCGCTTGAATGAAATGAAAATGTATTATTATCAGTAGTTTATCAGTTCCTCCTCTTTTACTTCACGCACTCTTGTACAGCAGACACAATTTCATCAAAGATCGTGTCTCTGTTTTCCTTTGTGACCTGTGGGAGGAAAAACAGACAGCACAACTTAACTGGAATATTACATTTTCTGAAGAAAATGAGAACGGAAAGGATGAGCAATTGTGAAATGAGCGAAAATAAAGGCTGAACTGTTTGTTAAACATCCATTGCAGAAAGTTCCCAGCTCAAGTTTGCATGATTTTTTCCAAGTTGTTTGTGATTAATAAGACTTTTTAAACAAGTTTGCAAGTTCATAAAGAGCAAGTTCTAGTGGATTAATAACTAGAAAAGCCTATATCTCGTGATATAGATACAATTTTTAAGATTCATTACAAACTGTTCAACATTGGCAATAAAAAAAAGTGATTAAAACATGAAAATTCGTACATTTAGCCCCTTTAAATACTTATTTCTCAAAACACTTTCAATATGCCGTTATGAAGAATATTGAATAAATAAGCGAGTAATTCTGGAATGCATAGAATTTGGTGAACAATGCAAGTTTGAATCCTGTGGAGCTTCTGTTGATGTGGGCGCAGATTCCATACAGGCCAAACAATAAGCAGAGTAAAGGAATCTGAGTTATCAAGCATCAGATCAGCACAGGACACATGTAAACCTGCACTGGTTCACGGCGTATGTTTCCAGACGCCTGGATTCATCACATGCTGGTCTAGACACACTGGACAATGACTCACGGATGAACGCTCAAATGTAGCCACGCTTCCATTTCCCTTTTTGTGTAGGCTAGCATGCATAATATATCTTCTAGGGAAGTTTGCGCATGGCACTTTTGGTAATGAAAAAAAAAAAAGATTTATGCATTTAATTTGTGAAACAATTCACAATTTCATTAATGTATGACTGGCAAATATGCATCATATTAAAGGTACACTATATAATGTTTTTGGTTACTCTGATTCACTATGGTAAGCCTATTATACGTGTTTATATATTAGACCTGTCGGTATGGTTTTCGCGGGAAATTGCGTACATACGTCACTCACCCGTGCGTGTCTCGTCATATCCGTAAATAGAGTTGCGCGGGATGCTTTGGCGCGTGTCTGGTGTCAGAGTGGCAGAGGTTAGTTGAGTGTGTGTGTGTGTGTGTCTGGTGTCGGAGTGGCAGAGGTTGGTTGAGTGTGTGTGTGTGTGTGTGTGTCTGGTGTTGGAGTGGCAGAGGTTGGTTGAGTGAGTGTGTGTGTGTGTGTGTGTGTGTCTGGTGTCGGAGTGGCAGAGGTTGGTTGAGTGAGTGTGTGTGTGTCTGGTGTCGGAGTGGCAGTGGTTAGTTGAGTGTGTGTGTGTGTGTGTCTGGTGTCAGAGTGGCAGAGGTTAGTTGAGTGTGTGTGTGTGTGTGTGTGTGTGTGTGGGAGTGGCAGAGGTTATCTGAGAGTGTGTGTGTGTGTCTGGTGTGGGAGTGGCAGAGGTTAGTTGAGTGTGAGTGTGTGTGTGTGTGTGTGTGTGTGTGTGTGTGTGTGGGGGAGAGGCAGAGGTAAGTTGAGGGTGGGTGTGTGTGTGTGTGTGTCTGGTGTGGGAGTGGCAGAGGTTAGTTGAGTGTGTGTGTGTGTGTGTGTGTGTGTGTGTGTGTGTGTGTGTGTGTGGGAGTGGCAGAGGTAAGTTGAGGGTGTGTGTGTGTGTGTGTGTGTGTGGGAGTGGCAGAGGTAAGTTGAGGTGTGTGTGTGTGTGTGTGTGTGTGTGTGTGTGTGTGTGTGTGTGTGTGTGTGTGTGTGTGTGTGTGTGTGTGTGTGTGTGTGTGTGTGTGGGAGAGGCAGAGGTAAGTTGAGGGTGGGTGTGTCTGGTGTGGGAGTGGCAGAGGTTATTTGTCACAAGGAGTGACAAAAGTTTGACATGGATCAGCGAAGTCTCCGGGGAATCACCCGTTTAAAACGAATGCAGACCAGAGGAGAGTCTGCTGGCTAAAACAACACGACACAGCTCGTAATAAAACAAGAATCAACATTAGCTTGACTATTTGGAGGTGGCTAGAACTGAGGGATTTGAAATGTTGTAAAAGTGACTCAATAGTTTTTATTACTCAACAGGGCTGTTCTTCCCAAAAGCATTGTAAGCATAAGTTGATCGTAGAGACCATTGGTGGCAACTGTTCTATGATCAGCTGACGATGCTCATGGGAAACGCAGCCCTGTTGAGTAAGGTATTTTACTGAACAGATAAACTGACATATGTAGCTCTCTAACAGAGTTCACTGTAAAGCATTATCTATTGTGAAGGGTCATATTCATCCGCACGATCACGCAGAGCCGAAGCACAAGCAAAATATTCTTCCACAAAATGCATGCAGTTTTGTTTTTTAACTGCTAGCGGGCCAAAAGTTACATAGTGGTATTTGTTTGTTTGTTAAAACAGTGTAATCCAAATGGATGAACATTTTACATGCAAAACAAATACTTAAATTCTAAATTTAGGCCTAAATATGTTTATGACTGTATTATAGGGTGATATAAATTCTTTGAAGTAGGAAAAGGATAAGAACAAAACTAAAATAGGTTTCCATCTGCAGTATCTCTCTACTGTAAGTTTAAGTGTTGCCTGTAAATGAAAGGTGCCAAGGATGTTTGCATGGAAAATTCCAGCGATGTAAATCACATTTTCACCATAAATATCTTGACGTCCTGTCGGCTGCGCACTTCCTCCACCAGCGCGAGAGGTTTTCCTTTAGGAACAGGGATGGTGCCCAGGATTGAACAGCTGGAGGCGTCCAGAGTCTGTCTCACCGCACGGATAAACGCTTGGCTGAACAGCTCCATCTTTCCGATCTCATCGATGACAAACACCTTCTTGCTTCCCTCACACATCTGTTTGATAAGAACACCAGATAATGAAACTTCACATGAAGTAACTCAAATCTAAACATGTTTAACAAACTTTCTGCATGACGTTTTACAGTGTTACTTATTTAGTAATCACCCTTATGTTGTTCTGAACCCGTATGATTTTCTTACTTTTATGGAACACAAAAGGAGACTGTGACCTGTGGCCGCCAAGCTCCAAAAAATGACAGAAAAGCATTTAATATGATCATAAAATTAATTTATTATTGTGTGATGTTGTTCCCCTCCTCCACAACTCTCAAATGTCATTCACACTTTCACAATTACATCTTTTAAGTTTGTATTAATATGCACCAATGCCAGAATTATTCTTGTAGTCATACCATTTCTGGTGTTGACAACTGGTGGTTGTACGTCAAATGCATCAGGGTTATTATAATTAACTAAAACTAAACCATTTTCGTTACTTGAAATTAAATAGAAGTTAAAGGGATAGTTCACCCTAAAATTTAAATTCTGCTATTAATTATTCAAGACTTTCATTCATCTTCAGAACACAAATGAAGATCTTTTTGATGAAATTGAGAGATTTCTGTCCCTCCATTGACAGCTACGCAACTACCACTTTGACGCTTCAAAAGTTCATAAAGAGCTTGTAAAACTAATCCATATAAATCTGAAGAGACACGATCACTTTATATGATGAACAAATTGAATTTAGGATTTTATATAAACATTCATCAACTTTCATGTTAGAGATCAAAAAGATCTTCATTTGTGTTCCGATGATGAAAGAAAGTCTTACGGGTTTGGAACGACATGAGGGTGAGAAATTAATGACAGAATTTTCATTTTTGAGTGAAATATCCCTTTAATGATACTAAAATAACATTAAAGTTCATTCAAAGGTTTCAGGTCTCGTACACGGCGCATCCTACGCTAACTAGCAAAGATGATGAACATGAAGGCTCTGGCTCCAGACACACTAAATGTGTCAGTCAGGAATGCATGACTATGGCTCACAGACAGATGAAATATGTGTGTATGATGGTAGCATAGTGGTGAAGATAAGGAAGTTCAAACCTGAAAATGACTGAGTGCTGCAAAATTTCCAGTGAATAAGAACTTAAAGGGTTCATGATATGAGAAATCAAATTTGTCTTGATCTGTTGACATATAATAGGTCTTTGCACCATTAAAACATCCTGCCAGTTTAATAGCTTAAAACATCCTCCTCACTATAGACAAACCATTTATTTAAAGGTGCAATGTGTACAACTTATGAGTATCTATTTTCAGAAACCCATTATAATATACAGTACATAACTATGTTTTGAGTGGTGTCTTACCTTACAAAATGAACCGTTATGTTTTTATTACCTTAGAATGAGCCATTTCCATCTACATACACCACGGGTCACCTTACCTTAAAGGTGCTCTAAGCGATGTCACGCGTTTTTTAGGCCAAAACATTTTTTTGTCACATCCAGCAAACATCTCCTCACTATCCGATAGCTGCCTGTCCCCTGAACACACTGTAAAGAAACGCGGTCTCTGTAGACAGCCCAGGCTCCACAAACGACAAGAAAAACAAACTAGCCCAGCCTGGACCACGAAACATAACAAACAGTGTTCCAGCCAATAACCGACAAGAATGATTTGGGGGTGGGGGGTGGGGGTTGGGGGTTTGGGGTTTAGGGGTGGGTGTTTGGGGGTTAGTGCGCGTGCACATGAAGGGGGGTGTGGGGGGTGGAGGAGAGAGAAGCATGAAGAGGGAAGTTAGCTAGAGAAGAGATGTCCTAGACAACGACTACGACTAACGTTAAAAATGTTATATTCTTGAGAATTTTGATATGGCCAACACACGATCAAAGAGACGACATTCTGATGAACAAATAACAAAGAAGAGGGAAAATGAGAAGGAACGCGCGAAGTCCCGAATTTACATCGGAAAAGCGTTCAAAAGGTGGCGAGAACTCCGCCGTCAGAAGGGCTTCCAATCCGACATTCAGGAGGCTCTGGTTTTGCTAGACAGGGTTAATCCAGTTTGTTTTTTTCTAAATGGTTCATGACTGTTTCAGGAAGCATGGAAGGGAGGGGGAGGGGACGGGATGAGGAGGAGGGAGGGTCGAGCTAGCCTCCGTTTTGTTTGACAATACTTCGAACGTCAACAAGAAGTGACGTCACCCAACATCGCTTAGGGCACCTTAAGTCGCCATTTTGCGCCGCCATGTTTCTACAGTAGCCCTAAACGGACAAACTTGCTTCTACTTCATTGGTGTTTTTAGAGGCAACTTACACCGTCACTACGTTGAATACACACGAATAAGTAGTAGAAGTAGTAGTAACGAAGTACGATTATAAGTAGTGAAATTTTAACAAGTGGAGGATCACACGTGTCATTTTGCACAAGAACCGACAGAGCGGAAATCTTCATCGGCAAAGAAGAGAAAACACGATGCAGGCAGGCGAAGTCGGGACATACAACGGCATAAATCCCGTATTAACATCGGTGGGGCTTTTTCCAGATGGAAGTTGTTGAAGCAGGATTTTTTTTTAAAAACCACAGCGAAGTTACCTGTTTTCTGCTGGACCGGTAAGTTAGTCCAACTTTAGCACTTTCTGTCGTACAGAAACAGTGACAATGGTACACACTCTTGGCTTACATTTCCCATGTTATCTGTCAGTGGCCAAAATGTCTTATTTTTTCTTTGTAAAGAAACCTCGTTGCTTGACTGGCTACTCTGCTGTCTCAGACGATGACATGTTTGTTTTGTTTTGGCCACCGTAGCTTCTTCGAAAGGGAGGGGTGAGAGGGGGCTGAGCCGTCGGTTGCAATTCGCAACCGAACCACTAGATGCCGCTAAAATTCACACACTGCACCTTTAAAGGCACACTATGCAGTTTCCGTTTTTCTCAAACAGCGCCCCCTAGAGTCGCTGTGGAGTACTTGTATTTAACGTTACTGTCGTAAATACCACTCACGCAGAGCCGTCTTTACATTCTTCCGACTGCACTTTCTTTGTTTTCTTCCTCGACTCTGCCATGATTCACGTCTGAAATTCATGCTAGTGTCTTCCATAGAGGCTGCTTCATATGTTATTGATGTATGTGATGTCGTGCCATAAAGCAAGTCGTGATTCTCGCGAGATTTGTCGGGGCGCCACCTCTCAAACTTGCGTTGCTGGTTTTGCCCATTTTGCCCGTTGCTGGTTTTGCAATATTCTGTATATCATACATCAATTTAGATAAGAAAATCCATTATATTTTTAGTATGTATTTACTGTAGATTGTTTATATCATCCATACATACATACGTTTCTGAAAAGAGGGAGTGCGAGACTCTCAAACGACTGAAGATCGACCACGTACTGTCCGACCCTGTGTTCACGTCCACCACCTGCGCTGGATTCAGAGCTGGGATCAAACAGAGAGTGTGTTAGTGGACGACAACAGCACTAAAAGCATCTGATTGATGGAGAGACGATACCTGAGTCTGGACAGACGTCCTCGATCACCTGTGAGCGTGACCACATCAAAGCCCACTCTCCTGCCTCTCTCTCGGACCTCCTCTGTGTAGAAACCACTGACAGAGACCCCGGAGGAGACCACAGCCTCACACACACTCTTCACCAGAGTCGTCTTACCCACACCTGGTAGAGAAAAACACTTCATTGTGGGGTAATTTGCTCTCACCTTGAATGGTTTTATTTGGTGATAATGACGTCTGACTAGGGGTGTAACGATGCCCTCATGTCATGATTCGATACATATCACGATACGATATTATTACGATACTCAAAGACATGTGATAAAAGGTTAACAAAAATGTTGATTAAAATGCTAAATTTGATTTTACATTGTGTGTGTAAATGAATAGGCCTGGACTTGGTGCTGAAACCCAATGCACAGGACAATAGAGACACCAGAATGAAAATATTCATGATTCTGAAGCTGAAAATACAGAATTATTTTAGACAAATATGCTTGCACTATTATTTATGATTTATACATTATTTATTTTAAATAATTTAGGTAACTTTTTACTGGAATCATCAGACTTTTTGCATTATCAGGACCCACGAATATCCCCCCCCCCATTGGATTATTATACATTATATTCAACATTATATATAGTAGTTTAACATAGTTAGACACTAAAACTTTTTTTCACACAGTAATTTTTATTTTGAGTGAACTAGTATCCACGATACATATTGTTACACCCCTATGTCTGACTGTAAATTACAGAGCTCCTAAAGGGATATGGTGAAGAAGAAAAAAATGAGATGGGAGGAAAAATGATTTGGCAATGCTTTCGAGTTCTCTCATCTCACATAAGTTTTGTCTTCCACCGAGAAACTTTGCATTCACTTGCAATGAACAGGTTCTGCGAGCAAATAATCTGTAATTCTGTATTTATCACAGCGTTTTTTTGGGGGAACGCAACTATTTTGTGAGCGAACTCAACGCACATTTTTTTGGGGGGCATTATGCAAAACATCTGCGAGAGAATGCAAAAGCTTTGACTTATTATTTTTCCTCCCATCTCATATTTTTTTCCACCACCCTGTCCTCTTAGGGGTTCTGTAGTAAATTATCTTGCTGCATGGCTATTTAACAGATAAATTAATACATGCACATATTAATTGATTGATGAAATACCAATTTAAAATTATTTCATGTCAGAAAGAAAATGCTGTGAAGTGATATTCAAGCACAATAATGTATGAAATTGGTTGCTTGAGTTAGTGGTCAGAATACTGTGATTGATTAATATCAATATAATTAATTGTGATTTAATTTAAGTACCTATATGTATTATTGATTTCAACGTATTAATGAAAACTGTTTGTCTTAATGACTATGATGAAGTACAATGTCTATTAAAAGACAACAAAGGATCTTATAAGCAACCACAAACTCTCTCTCTCTCTCTCTCTTTCACTGCTAAGTTTTTAAACTGCTTACAGTCCCCCCTGGTGCCTGTAAGACATATTAAATTGATTAATATAATTAATTTGCATATTAAAGTAGTACATATGCCACCTGATATCATTACTGTACTGTGGTAATTCTTTCAAAGCTCAGAGGGCTGTTGATGTGTTAAGTTTATTATTCTACAATTAATAATATATTAAATAATATTTAACAACATGCAAAACGAGTCCTTATCTCTAAAAGCATGTCGTCTATACTTTCTTTAAGTGTAAATGCTTAAAGAACTTAACTTTCTTTAAGTGCAAACGCGAATTATATTCGCGTTTATTCACATTTCCATGGCACGCAGAACAAGATGCACGGCTTTTTTGTGTTTACTTCGTAAATTTCTGATGCATTTTTACCGGGAACGCCAGTCAGGAACACGTGCTTCATCATTCACAGATGATTCTTGCTGCTTTAGTTCAGGTTCAGGTCAGGATCCCACACACTTATCACTGCTACTTCCGGGAGCAGAGTTATGACGCAGGCGCAGAGGAGTCACGCGCTCGAGCGACTCAAGTAAGTTTATAAATAAGGAATAATGTGTCTTGTGCAAGTTAATTGTACAAGAATGTATTCCTTCACCACGAGGAACATTAAATCATCTGCTATTTTCATGAGAAAAAAAAAACCCGATTTATTTTACTCTGAAAGAATTTATTCTCAAAGAGGTTTGAAGGAAAAGCAGAAACTAGAAATAATAAATTGTAATAATACTATTTATAGGATTTAATACTACATTAATTTAAAGTTTCGTCTGATTATCTGCACTTTTTGTACTTTATTTTTTAAAATTCATGCTGTTAAAAAACCCAAAACAAAAAACAATCACAGTTTAATTTAAAATGACTATTTATTTCAAGTTAAACAATAGAGAATGTGGAGGTGGTGTTGTTCCAATAACTAAGATTAATACTATTTTATTATTTTCCACCTATTGACATCACAGGCCAAATTCGATTGCACCAACTTTCAGGCTGTAAACCTGAAATGTTTTTTTTTTTTTTTTCCATTAATTTGTTTTGTATTACACACACACACACACATATATACATATATACACACACACACACTATATATATATATATATATATATATATATATATATATATATATATATATATATATATATATATATATATTATAATAAGACAAACTTTTATGCTAAATGATCTCATTTAAAACAAATATTCATTCAATATAATCTGCATTCCCATTTTATCCATATTAAATGACTTTACATTGGTTCATTAATCATTTACTAATATATTCAAGGTTCTGCTTTAGAAACAACAACTGTGTTTATGGCTGTAAAAATTGGTTTCTCACAAACAATTACAAAAATATTAATCAATAATACAATATTTATTGAAGTTGTATTTGAACATGTCTATGCATGTAAAAACATATTATTCATATTGAATTGAACTAATATAAAGAAGACGTTTGCTGGTTTCTGGCGTTAACTCTTGTCCTCTTACAGTATATCAGATCAACACGGTCTAATCACAGTGTATATCCTGGAAGTTTGTTGAAGACCAGTTCTGAAATGTGATGGCAGTTCTTGTCCAGTCCCAGAGAGCCCAGTCTGTCCCGTTCCTCTTCAGCGCCTGAACTGGACTTCAGCACAGGGTCATTAGCAGGCAAATCCGAGTCTTTTGACTCCCGGCTAAATGTCCTGCTCTTCTCACCAGAGTCACTGTCAAAGCTCTGGGATTTCCTCCGGACAGATGAAGTGTGAGATCCAGGTCTTCGTCGTCTAACGCTAGAGGACACGAACTCATCCTCACTGTCGTCTGAAGACAGACTCAGAGCCGAGGTCTGCACACGCGGGCGGATGACATGTGTGCCTTTGACTGAACGTTGAGGAGATTTCTCCGCTTTGACAGGAACGGGAAGACCTTTATTGTGACCAGAAGCACTTGAAGCACTCGAAGCGCTGTTTGTTTTACGCCGGTTTGGTTCTGGACTGCTAAGCGGGTCAGGTGAGTATCCGTCGGTTGTGTTGAGGCTGGTGAAGTCGTCCTGATACTCTTCATTGCTCAGGCTTGACCTGTGAGGACGGCTGCTCGCTCGACTATCTTCCCTGATGCTTTCTTTAAAGCTCTGGACGCCAGGATTGTTCAAATCTGAGTTTGGACGGATGTCACTGCGGTCTGAACACTGACTTGGAATATGAACTCCAACTTTTTTGCGTTTCTCAGTTAAAGTCGTCTCTGTGAAGGATGCAACATTACTTTCATTTGAACTTGATCTTGTTTGTGATTTAACTGGTGTTGGATCCGTTTCAAAACTGCTCACTAATGTAGTTTCATCCAAGTTGACACCTCTGTAAACTGACTTACGAACACGTTTATGGTCAGATGACGCCTGTCTTTTTGACTGGTCCTGTTTTATGTTCTGGTATTCAATGCATTCGTGCCGTTTGGTAAGACCTGGTTTGACCAGCTTGAGTCTGAGACGAAAAGTGTTGGTCAAGCCATATTTAAGCGTCCTCTTAGGTTGCAACTTTTCTTCATTTCTCTTTGCACCACTTGCACTCTTCACTGATTTGATCTTGCATTGTCCAGGACTCTGTTTAGGACTAGCTTTGATAGTTTTCTGATACTCAGATGCTGACGGATCTGATGTGTACAGCCACGCCAGGTTAGGATGGATGGATAACGGCTGCTGGTGTGGCATCTCTCCGTGAAGCTGTGATAGTTCAACTAATAAAGCATTCAGCAGCGGTAACTGCCTGATAACGTTCCCAAGTGGAGCTGAATCCCTCTCTTTATGCTGTGATCCTGGAGTTAAAGCTGGCTTACTCAATCTTTCCACATTTGCAGATGTTATCTCTGGAACATCATGCATGACAGATGATTCTTCATTATTTCCATCTTCTGGATCCTCTAGATTAAGACTCTCCATTGCTGCATGTAACCCTGTAAAGCCTGACATATGAAATAACAGTCAGAACAGATTGCATATTTGATTTTATGTTTTGCATCATATTTGAAACATCATGCTTTTATGGCTCATATAGTATGATATAGTGAAACGCACTCATATTTGAGGAGGAAAAGGAGCCAAACTGAGCAAAAATATGCAATTTGGTGCAGATGCTGATATTTATATGGACAAAAAGTAAGATGAAATTCTGAAGCTTGTAATGTAAATCAATCAGATTTTATAACAGTATAGCAGACTACTTACATAAAATGCATATAAATATCAGTCGTCACTGACTCACGGTGTTGATGGACACATACTAAAATGCTTTTACTTGCTTAAAAGTATGAGCTATCTAACAGAGATTATATAAAACAGGCTTTTCAGCAAAGTTTTGGCAAGGCTTAAAGGGTTAGTTCGCCCACAAATGAAAATTATCCCATAATTTACTCATTCTAAAGCCATCCTAGGTGTAAATTACTTTCTTCTTTCAGTCGAACACAATCAGGGTTATATTAAAAATATCCCGGCTCTTCCCAGCTTTATAATGGGAGTAAATAGAGTGTTTGATGCCCCAAAAAAGCACATCATCAATCATAAAAGTAATCCATCCGACTCCAGGGGCTTCTGAAGCATTTTTCTAAGAAAAATATACTTTATAAACTATAATCACTGTCTTCTGGTAACGACCGTACACAAGTCTAGTTCCAGCGGAAGAGTGACCTTTGACCCTGGAGGAGTCATATGGATTACTTTTATGATGGATAATGTGCTTTTTTGGGCTTCAAAATCTAAGTTACCATTCACTCCCATTATAAAGCTCGGGAGAGCCATGATATTTTTTTATGTAACTCCGATTGTGTCTCTGAAAGAAGAAAGTCATAAACACCTAGGATGGCTTTAGGATGAGTAAATGATGGGATAATTTTCTTTTTTTGGGTGAACTATCCCTTTAAACCCGGTCCCGGACTAAAATGCATGTTTGATGCTGTTTTAACTGAAAGCAACATATCTTAAAATGAGTCAGTGCCATTGTTTAGCCTCGTGATTCACACCAGTATGAACATGTTTTTTCTAAGACATTTATAAAAGCTACATGAATTGAAGGCCTAATCTTGGCTTAATCTAAACCTTGTCTGTGAAACCAGGCCTTAATAATATTGATAATTTAGAGCCTTTAGAAATCCATTTATGTTTAAACTGAAAGCAACATATCTTAAAATGTGTCAGAGCCATTGTTTTGCTCATGATTCACACCAGTATGAACATGTTGGCTTAATCTAAACCCTGTCTCTGTCTGTGAAACCAGGCTTTAATAATATTGATCATTTAGAGCCTTTAGAAATCCATTTATAAAATATAACACTATAAGCTAAACATCCTACTTGTCCTCTCATGTTGGTTCTTCAGGCCGGAACTGTAAAACAGAGGTGGAGGACAGAAAGTGGTGTGTTCTTGTGCTTCTTCAGACCACGAGACGCTCTGTCCAGTCTGAGTGAACGCTGGAAGCCCTGGCTGCTTGTCTTCTGATATCACTATATCAGCTGACCATCCATCTTGTGAGAGAACATTACCAGGATTGTTCTCAGACATCTCATTTCTTCCAGTGTACACCAACCTCTTACACACTGACGTGAGTTCTTCTCCCTTTCCATGGGCCAGGCCGACTTCATAGACTCTGTTATCTGGGATATGAGGGATTAAATTCACTCCTAGACTTGCAATCTTATAAGCCAGAGAAATGGCACCGATTCTGTTTCCCATCAGATTGCAGATTGGGGTGATAAGTCTCTCTCCATGAGCGCTCGGAGTGCCAATGCCATGTTTACCCACATCCAGTTTAATTCTCTCCATCACTTTAGCCAGGGATATCAAGGAGCTTCCTATAAGTTTGGGAATCTCATCTTTTACATCCAATACCATTGCGTAGAGAGGGGTGTTTAGGAGATGGGTGTGTAACGAGTGCAAATTCATCTTAAAAAGACAGGATTTGCCTTTATGGAAGGAATACTTCCGATTGTCTCCATCGTCGGGTTGAGATAAAGCCTCAGGTGATACGCACAGGCCAGTATAGCCTGATTTAGATGAGAGATCCTCTTGTCCTGATTGGTATATGAGAAGTGTGGGGAAATCTAACAAGCGGACTCCCACTGCAAGATCCAAAACATTGCCACGTGATCCATCGACGCGGACGTAATCGATCACCAGTTCTAATGAGAAGAGAGTTTCTAGCGTTGATGACATGTTCCTTCATATACGCATTTACATATAAACAATCATTTTAAAGCACACGATTATTTATAACGGCGATGAAACGGCACCAGGAAGCGAGTGTGTGAGTCTGAGAGCGTCGCATCGCCTAGCAACGACATCGTCTCAAGATTGATACGTCACTGGCACCGTGGGATTCTGGGAGATGTAGTTGATTTTTAAGCAATATTATATTATATTATATTATATTATATTATATTATATTATATTATATTATATTATATTATATTATATTATATTATATTATATTATATTATATTATAGTGTTTTGTTCAGAAGTAAAATGCTATTAAAGCCTATATATTATTACTAAGTATAATACTGATAGATAAGTGGAAATCTGTTCTACTTATTTTCTTTTTTATACTCTGATACTTAAATTGTTATTTTCTTATTTTATGGTTGGCATAATTTACACATTGGTACATACACTTGGTAACGTGTTAATAATGAATGGAACATTTCTATTGGTGTTGTTCTGTGGTTGTTAATAATTATAATAATATTTATAAATATTAATATTAATGTTTAATATTATTAATAATATTGATATGTATTCTTCTTCTTCTTCTTCTTCTTATTATTATTAACAACCACAGAACAACACCAACAGAAATGTTCCATTCATTATTAACAATATTGCATCAAAAGTATTGCATAGCTAAACATGAACCTGTGGTCAGTGTGAATAGTTATTTATTTAGTCTTTTTTCTTTGCATTTTAATATAAGGTGTAAAAAACTGTTAGTCTAATTATTAAATAGACAATTCTTTAAAAGTGCACAAAAACATGTCATGAAGTTACCTTCACAACACACACACACACGCACGCACGCACGCACGCACACACACACACACACACAAAACAGTAATACTGTGAAATAATGGTTTTCTATTTTAATATACTTTAAAATATAGGCCTAATGTATTCCTGTGATCAAAGCTGAATTTTCAGCATCATTACTCCAGTCTTCAGTGTCACATGATCCTTCAGAAATCATTAAAGTCATGTTTATGTGTTATATGTAAATAAAATAGTAATGTTTCCAAACTTTTGACTGGAACTATAAATTAATTCAAGCATTATACTCTCAATCTGGTTTGTTTCAAAATCCTAATTTGTTTTTAAAACAAAGAAGATAATCTATAAAGAAGATTTTGCCTCAGTCTTCCAGTTGGGGCCACTATTACTCCAGGTTCAGTTCATAGTTGTTATTAAACTGAAATCCAAGAATATTTCATTCTTAAATACCCAAACAGCAAACAACATCATTTTAAATGACCCGGTGTGAAAACTATAATGTTATCTGAAATACCTTCACTGAAAAGTCTATTTACCATGGTATATTCTCGTGTGAACAAGTGCGTGGGCGGAGTTTTGGCAACAGCTCGTCCAATCAGCTGTTGCGGGGGGCGTGGCCACAGACCGGCTTCACGCGATCCGAGCAAACGGCAGTATTTTGGATAGAGTGAGTGGAGGGTGAAGGTAGCGGCTGCTCCGACAACATACAAGTGTTTCTGTATGGAATATGATCAAATCACTGGCTTTGTATTGTAAAGGAATTAGATTGGCGTTCATCTGCACATCATGGGACTTTCTTTAACTCGGAATGCTGAAGGTAAGGTCCACTTGTGCCGTTACTACTCACTTACTGGCGTATTGTGCTGTGATTTTTGTAAGAATAGCGTCCGTTGAAAAACTACAGTGATTGAGTTTCTTTTAGTTCAGTAAACAAGTTTCAGTTCTGGTGATATAAACCCTTATTTTGTGACTTACAGCCTAGTAAGCTGCCTACCTAGGCGTCATAGTCGCGTGTTGCAGGTTTAGTCGTTTTGGGCGCGTTCCTTGTTGTCAACGGTAATGATGCCCAGAAATGATGATGTTTGATTGACAGCTAATTAGGTATTTAAAAAGTCCTACTGTTTGGGAGGTTTTTCATTGTTGTCTATTATGCGCGTCCTTGAAACAATACTGAGAACTCAGGTGAAGATATCACACATTTGCATGTATTAGACACATGCACTTTGTCATTTTGTATAGTTATTGTCTTTATCAAGGACTGTGGAGTTATCAGGTTCAAATGCAGCCCAGGGACTGTGCTTTAAATAACACAAAGGCAGTCAAAATAAAGTTAATTTTAAACACAGGCTGTCAGAAATCCACTAGAGGGCTCTTGAATGTTCTTATGGATCAACAATCCAGTTACATGATGATGGGATTGTCAAATTTTCTTTATTGAAGTGATAATCTGTACCACATATTACCAATCTATTCATCAGAATTAGGAGTTTTAAGATGATTTAATAGCAGTTTTTTATGTATAGTGCTTGAGTGACAAATGACAGATTGTATACTACTTGATATGAGATGATATTTGAGTATATTTATAGATTTTTGAATAACACTCGCACAAGGATTATCATATTTGTGGGTCTTTGGTATCATATATTAAAAACCCCTGCTTTAGGCTTTGATCCATAACAAAAAGTACATGTCAAAGAAATATAGTTCACCCAAAAATGAAAATGATGTCATCATTTACTCACTTTGTTCCAAACCTGTTTGAGTTTCTTTCTTCTGTTGAACTAAAAAGATATTTAGAAGAATGTTGGTAACCAGACAGTTATGACTTCCCTGGAACTGTTTGATTTTTGACATTCTTTGAAATATCTTCTTTTGTGTTCAGAAGAAGAAAGAAATTCATACAGGTTTGGAACAACATGAGGCCTAAATCATGACAGAATATTATTTTTTTGGGTGAACTATCACTTTAATGCCATGTTTTTGGACATGCACCATGGTAATTTCATTGTATTCTTCTTCTATGTACCATTGAAAATGAATATGGTAATGATGCAGTGCAATATCACATTACCATATCTGAAACCATTACTTCTACCATTGTATGGTATTTCTTTGTAAGGGAAGGAACAGCTTCCTCTTAGTTAATAATGAGCTGTCATTTTTTATTCTGCTCTAAACAAAGAAATCATCAGAAGTGTTCTAGTATCTGTGAACAGTGTAGATATTAATGCAGGAGTCTTTGTGCTGTGCTACTCAAAGGACTTCAGTATGAGTGTTTTCTCTGTCTTCTGGACAGCCAGCTCGTATCAGATTATGGTCAGATAATTGCACATTTGATTAGACAAGTTACACAGCCGAGTCCTTGTGTGGTGCAGTGTCAAGGGTAATAAAGCCATTTTCTTTATAGCCGTATCAGTAATAATACGTGGGGGACACGGACGGGAGAAAATCCTTCTGATGGTCAGTTCTTTCCCACCAGCACACAAAATTACATCCCTGTCTCTGAGGATGAAAACCACATGGAAAGCCTATATTCATAGACATATTCTAGTTTAATAAACAAAGACAACTGTGTGTGAACTATCAGAATGTTTATTTCCCTGAAAAGTGGTTTGATTGTAGATTGAGCATTGTTAAAGTGCCCCTCTTATGCTTTTTTGAATATACCTTTCATGCAGTGTGTAACATAGCTGATTGTAAATGTTAAAGGCTTTGCAGTTTAAGTGCTGTTCAACAATTCAAGTTATTGTTTTTTTAAATGAGAGAATCGATTCTGAACTGCTGAAACGAGTCGTTAGTATTTTGAAGGGGTGGTATAATGCCCTTTTCACAGGATGTAAAATAAGTCTCTGATGTCCCCAGAGTGTGTATGTGAAGTTTTAGCTCAAAATACCCCGCAGATATTTTTATATAGCATGTTAAAGTTGTCACTTTCTGAGGGTGAGCAAAAACGCACTGTTTTTGCACCTGTCCCTTTAAATGCAAATGAGCTGCTGCTCCCGGCACAGGGGGCGGAGCTTCAAGAGCTAAGTCAGACAAGAATGGAGAGACTGAAGAAGAAGTGACAACATGTAGAAGCAACAGGACATTTCTGAATGGTTAGTTGATGAATTTATGTAGTTTATGTGTAGTATCTTCTAGTCATTGATTAGCATATTCTGTCTTGATAATCTATAAATCGTGTTCAGGGGGCGGGGTTTATGTAAATTAGGAATGTTGTGTAGTCTCTACCAGCCGTTTGTTGTAGTCCTTAAAAAGCGATTTCTTTAAAAGCAAATATCTCCCTTTGCTTTGAACTTTGAGCGTTGTAACTTTGCAGATGTTGTTTATGCTCAAACAGAACCATTACATACTAACTAAAGTTAGAAAAGTGAAATCATAATCAACCACCCCTTTAATTCATGCATGAACCTACTTAGGTTTGTAACAAATTTGCATAATGCCAGCCTATGGTCTTCATTGGCTGCGTGCGAACATCAGCTGAGACTGGAAGAGTTTGGCTTGTTGATTTGCTGCGAAATCAAATCCACTTTGATGCACTTCCAAGACTCGGACTTGAATTGATATGGGAAAAAAATGACGCCATCGTTACTGTTCATATCACTGTGAGGAAGAGCTGAAATTGTGATATGAGAATAGGCGTTACATATTCGCGCTGTAAGCGGTCGACCAATCACAACAGACTGTGCCGTCTGACCAATCAGAGCAGAGTAGTCTCCGTAAAATGAGTTGTTTAGAGAGACTGAATCTTCAAAAAACTGTTTTCAGACTTTGAGAAAAGAGGTGATGTGGAATGTATATTATGAGAAAATTAACATATTTTTTTTAACTTGGATGCATGTAAACCTGTTGTAGGAGAGTCCAAAACCAAATTAGGAACCTTTATAATAATAACAATACGGGGTACTTTTAAAGTCACAATGAAACGGCAGTAGTAGTGACAGATCTTTTATTCCGTATTGTGACAAACATCTGATTGTAACATTATCGGAAAAGAAAAAATGTGTTGGTTCTGTGCATTCATTGTTTATTGGATTTTTGAGATTGCACTCAAATGTGGAGGCAGATGAGCACTTGCAATCATGTCTAAAATGATTTGAGAAGTCCTGCATACGTCCTGTTGTTTTCATCTGAAGATCTAGTTATGATATTTTTTGATTAATCATTACGAAGTCAATGGATGAATTGTTCACAATAAGATCTATAACTTGCATTTAGAAAATAGATTGGGTATATTTTCATTTCATTGTTGACTTTAAATGCAAATAATAAACAGCAACTCACAATATAGTCATGCATGGGTAGGAGAGCAAAATAAACAGACTTATCTTATCCCAGATCTGTTGGTTTTGATGTCAAACTCTACAGCTCTAATTGATCTTATACAGTACCAGTCAAAAGTTTGGAAACGTTACTATTTTTAATGTTTTTGAAAGAAGTCTCTTATGCTCATCAAGCCTGCAGTTAAAAAAACAACAACAAAAAAAACCAGTTATATTATGAAATATTATTACAATTTAAAATAATGGTTCTCTTTTTTAATATACTTTAAAATGCAATTTATTTTTGTGATGCAAAGCTGAATTTTCATCAGCAAGTACTCCAGTCTTTGGTGTCTTATGATCCTTCAGAAATCATTCTAATATGCTGATTTATGATCAATGTTGGAAACAGTTGTGCTGCTTAATATTTTTTTTATAACCTGAGATACTTTTTTCAGGATTATTTGATGAATAAAAAGTTAAAAAGAACTGTATTTATTTAGAATAGAAATCTTTTGTAACAATATACACTACCGTTCAAAAGTTTGGGAACAATAACTTTTTTTTTTAAAAGAAATTAGTACTTTAATTCAACAAGGATGCGTTAAATTGATAAAAGGTGATGGTAACGATTTATATTGTTAGAAATGTTTTTATTTTGAATAAATGCTGTTTTTATGAATAAATGCTGTTAACGTTTTACTCATCAATGAATCCTGAAAAAAGTATTCAAAAAAATATATTAAACAGCACAACTGTTTCCATCATTGATAATAACTGAGTATCAAATCAACATATTAGAATGATTTCTGAAGGATCATAAGACACCAAAGACTGGAGTACTTGCTGATTAAAATTCAGCTTTACATCACAAAAATAAATTACATTTTAAAGTATATTAAAAAAGAGAACCATTATTTTAAATTGTAATAATATTTCATAATATTACTGTTTTTTTAGTTTTTTGTTTTTTTAACTGCAGGCTTGATGAGCATAAGAGACTTCTTTCAAAAACATTAAAAATAGTACTGTTTCCAAACTTTTGACTGGTACTGTATATAACAACTGATGAAATTTAGGAATTTTTTTATTGCTGTATTGTATTGTATAAAGTGCTATATAAATAAATGTGACTTGACTAGTTTAGGTAAATTATGTATTTTCATTGTAATTGGCGTGTTTAAGTTTTCTTCTTTGTCGTCTTCTTATGTTCCCCTGGGAGAAACGAGAAGTTTGTCTTCCCATCGCTGGGCTTAGATGGCACAGTGACTGCAGAAGGATGTTTGTCTTGCATTGCACTCCTGAATGCATTCATAACATAATGACAGGAAATTAAAGCTCGTTTTGGAGACTCGTCTTGGAAATAACATCTGTTGGGACAGGTGGACAGCTGCTCGCTACCCTCACGTCAAGCAGTTTTGTTTAATGTGTGAACCAGGTTAATAACACTACTTAGTACGCTTTTTGATGGGTTATGTGCATTGTTTTAGTGTCAGAAATGTTTCATTTGAATACGATGGGGTTATGAGACAACATTTCTCAAACATACGAATCTTAGTCGTGCTTCTTATCTGTCGGATAAAGGAATAAAGTATCTTGAGATGTGGCAATCAGGACCAAAGGATGCCAAGACAACCGTTTATCGCTGTTATCGCCCTCGTTGCATGATATTACATGGATATTCCATGTTTAACCAGAAGAGACGAGATGGACTCCAAATGAAATGGATTAGTAGAGGCCATCTGCTCTACGTGTTTACTGGCAACTCATTCAACAAATAATGGATCCCATCAGAAATGGCCTTTCCAAAGGCAACAGTCTCTATTACTAATGCTTATAACATTCGTGATTTATACAAACCTTTGACTTAAAGTATAGAACTTCGCTATGTAATTCATTCATCCAACACGTTTGTGCTCCTCCATAAGTGAATGATTCCTCAAATTATTGGTCTTATTTTCAAGATATGATCGATTTTTTTTTTTTTTTCTTCTTGGCAGACGATGAAAGAGACAATCCACAGACTTGCATTGAAGTAAGGACTCAAATTATATAGAGATTCACAGAAACTTGAGGGTGTAGGAATCTTTTGGTTTGGGTGCATTGGAGAAGAAATAAGTACTAATAGGTTAACAAGAACATCTGGTATTTTTTTTTAAATTGTACATGTATGGATCTTTAGTCATGTGAATTTGTGCTTGGTTTGTAATCAGTCACCCGTCTGGTTCATTCCCTCTTGTACTTGTTAATGACCAACAGTTGTGACTGGCATCATCAGAGCAGATCTCTGCCAGCTGACTCCACAACAAGCCTGTCTGTTTATTTAAACCGTATTTGTGTAACTGTTGTCATTTGGCGGAGACACAAGTATCATGACAATGAATGTTTTTTTTTTTATTGGTTTTGGAATGTGGCAAACTAAAGGGATACTTCACCGATTAGCATTAAGCTTTGTATCAGTAGAAACCCGGTAGTATTTTCGAATGACCGTGCTTCCCTTGCTCATGTCCCCCTGAGACGAGAGATTTCTGTATTGGGTGTCTGGAAAAAAACCTCAGATGACGCAAAAATCGTCATTTAGCGTCAAGAGGCGAGAGACTACACCCAGTAGGAGGAGCTCGTTCCGCATGTCTTCAACCCGCCCATAGGGGGATCTCACGATAAAATGGCGTCTTTTCAGTTTCAAGTCGACTAGTAGCCTACCTGTGTCATTTCTCCCGATACTGCCCTCTGTAACCGGTAGGCGTGGCTTGGGCGTGTCCTCATAGGGCAGCGAAGCAAGTGCATTCTGGGAGTTGTTGTCTTTCATCCACATGAGCCAAAAATACATTTTCTGGCTTTTCTCAGTCTAGAAGGCACCAACTTCTAAAATAATTTCAGATTTCTACTACATAAATGACCCAATTTTAAATAAATAAACATTCATCTTTCCAGCGGTGAAATATCCCTTTAAATCTTCTTTTAATAATGAGTGTTTTGTCGGCTATCAAGCATGATTATTTAGCAGTCCGATATTATTATGCAGCTAGCCTACTTTAATTCTCAATTTTGTTGACGTCCGTGCACTTTCTTTGGTCAACATCAAGATTTTAGGTTTAAGTTTAAATACTGTAAACCCTAATGCTCAAAATAATTAACTGGTTTGAGTAGGGTAAACTTAAATTAAACAAATTTAGTTAAATAAAATGTTTGATTTGACTTTCTTTTTCGTTTGAGTTCACAAAACCAACACATTTTAAGGAAACCTTTCAATGTTTCATTGTTTTGAGTTTTATGAACTTGTTTCTTTTAATTTAGACAAACTTAAATTCAACTGAAACTGGGCTGGGAGTTCTATTTCCCAGCATGCTTTGCCATGACATTCGGAAGGGAGAGTAAATGCTAAAATTAAGTGTTATATAATGTTTTTTTGTGTGTGTATGTGTGTGTGCGCAAGATTAATGTTAAGTGGGAGACGTAGTAGTGTTTAATGTTTAGCTATGCTAATTGAGAAGAGTTTCTGTTATGTTGGTTTTTTTGGGGTTTGCCATCATGGTGATGAGTGGAGCATGAGTTTAGTTAAAATTAAATTAAATTAAAATAAAAAATTAGCTTATTCAAATATTTCAAGTTAAGAGCAATTCAAATGTGGAAGTACAAAATAAAAATCTGCCTGTTCCCCTTACTTCAGACTTTAAATTTCTTAACTTTTTGATGTAACTGAAAGTACATTTTAGGTCCTCTAACCAGTCACCATTTAATTCCATTTCTGCCTTCATCAGTTCGTTTTAAATTGTCCTGCGGTGTGACAAATTAACTTTTCCATGTAGTTCATAAAAGATGCATGTATAATAATAAGCAAAATGCTTCTTAAAATAGTTTTGCATGGATTAACCATGGATTAATCTCTCTCTTTCACTCTCTCTCTCACTAACTCACTCACTCACTCACTCACTCACTCACTCACTCACTCACTCACTCACACACACGCACACACACACACACACCACAGGACATGTCAAACAACCAATTTCAAATAAATGTGACCATTTTATCCATATTTGAGTGGTCCTCCACTGTTGTGTAAAGTTAAACACTATTAAACACAAACGCCAATTCTAGCCTATTATGTTTACAAGTTACTTTTATTGTGCGTCTTCTTTATCTCATTTAAAAATGTTTTTTATTTATATGGTTGGATGCTGCAGAGACATTCATTTTATTTGCAAGTCAGTTTGTGTAACACCCTCTTTAACCTCTGGCGGTTTTCTGTATCCTGATCTTTGGCTGGAGCTTGACATTATTCTTAGCTAAAGGACATGAATACACATGAAATCTAAGCAGGTATAAATATCCATCGAGTCGAATATATACACGCATCCACCTCAACACGATCTCATCTTGCAGGTTAGTGAAGGAGACGCCCTGATAGAGTTTCTTCTTCCAGATGTTACTAATATGATGTCGTGCGTCTCTGCGCTGGTTTCAGACCGAGATGATTTACTGGCCCAGGGAATATCTGTTGCTGCTAATTTTGGCATTGTCACTGACATTGCTTTACCCTTTTGTCTGTTATTGTGTAGGGATTCAGTCCCATGATGCATCTCTGAGTGCTGTCACATTGTGGTGTGGCTGGGAGAGAAATATAATGTGTGTACTACATGCCTTAATTCTTTGTGGGTGGCATAGATTAAACAATGTGCTGGAAACATTGATAGATTTTGGTCTATATTGACATGAAAGCATCACACAGTTGCTGCAGATTTATCGGCTGGATCCATTATGCAAGTCTCCCGTTCCAGCAAATCCCAAATCTGCTCTGCTGGACTGAGATCTGGTGACTGGAGACCGTTTGAGTTTAGTGACTCACTGTCATGATCAAGAAACCAGTCTGAGATGAGTTGAGCTTTGTGACGGCATGTTATCCTGCTGGAAGTCATCAGAAGAGGATACACTGGTCATAAAGAGATGGACATGCTCAGCAATAATACTCAGGTAGACTGTGGTGTTTAAATGATGCTCAATTGGTACTAAGAGTGTGCCAAGAAAATATATAACACACCATTACACCTCCAGCAGCCTGAACTGGCGATATAAGGCAGGATGGATCCATGCTTTTCACTCTTTACACCAAATTCTGTCCCGACCATCTGAATGTTGCAGCAGAAATTGAGACTCATCAAACCAGGCAACGTTTTCCCAATCTTCTATTGTCCACTTTTGATGAGTCCGTGTGAATTGTAGCCTCAGTTTGCTTCAGTTTGTTATTTGACAGGAGTGACACCGGTGTGTCTGTAGTTCATTTGCTTCAAGGTTCGACATGTTGAGCATTCAGAGAAGGTGATAGGCATTAGAGACTTCTTTCAAAAAAGTCTTGCCAACCTCAAACTTTTGGATGGTATATTGTCACCGGCCATTGAAAAAAACCCACTTTGGTTGAACACTAGTCCCATGTTGTGACGTATAGCCAAAACTTAGCCAGTTAAAGTCAGTTTCTGAATCCCAATGGGTAACTGAGTGACACTAGTTGGATCATGTGTGTGTTTTCCAGCCACGTATAATCATGTTACAGGCCCAATGTAAGCATGTTATGTTCTGCACAGTGAGCTCTTCATAAGTTGTTTATCTCCTCGTTCTGTCACTCATCCCTTTCTGTTTCTGCCTTCATGGCTTTACTGAAACATCTATATGGATGTTTGGCAGTAAATTATGCTGAAGTGGGTAATTTGTATTTGAAAATTGAAAAAATCACATCAAGTCCATTTTGTTGTCAGAAATGTTGGCGTTTTTCAGCCACATATCTTGCAGTATTTATGCATCAGGGACCGTAGTGGAAGAAAAAAACTGGTTGCGTTTTTTTTTTTTTGCCTGCTTTTTAAAATCACTTCTTTGTAGACTCAATGGGATTTGTATCACCTGTTTTTTTTTTATATATTTTCCATTAATTCTTTCCCCATCATATATATGTGCCAGGATGTATCAGTGATGCACATTTGTGGTCAATTTATGGGTGGATGGAGGCCCATTATTAACACATTTCCTCAAAGTGTTAATGGATGAAACATGTGGGATTGTGCAACTAATCTTGTCAAGATAAGGATGAACGTGTTGTTAATGGATTTTGAGCACAACATGGGCAGTTTCGCTGTCTCATCTTAGTGCATTAATATAAAATCCAACTCATGTGCATGTAGACAGACTTTTAGAGAATTTAGGGTTGGAACTATATGCTTTATAATATTAGTTTTGCTGTTTTGAGTATTTTTATTTTTTTATTTTTATGTAAAGCTGTTTGTGCACTTATGTCAGACTTATCAATGAGATCGTCTGTGGTCAGTTAAAAGTTATCTTTTTTTTTCAAGACTGCATGAAAAAGTAGATTAGTTTACTTTGAATCCAAAAAGCACTGATTTACCTCTTGACTTACTAAAGGTCCTTGCACGCTGAGTCCAAAAATCTCGTCTGAAATTTTTGCACGTTAAAAAATAAATACGACCTCACATTGTGTCAGTCACGTTTACACACTGCCTCCGAAACTTTCATCCGTCATAAAAAAAATCGGATCGGGTTCGATTTTCTGCGTTTTTCGCATCCGTAGCAAGCATTTTGAGAGGTGTTTTGACAACTCAGAGCCACCGAATAACGAATACGAAAAAACACATACGAACATTTCGGACTTAGTGTGTAAAGACCTTATTTCTTAAAGTCTTATCATAGTGGCTGTTTATGCAGTCGACCACAGGTCAGCGAGTGTCTGAAATAACTTCCGATTGCGATTTGATGGGGATTTTCTTGGTCACCTGACGTAGATGACATTCTGTGTGTTTGGACAGAATACGAGATAGAGTTATTTATTAAATTCATAAAAGAATTACAGGAATACTGGATTCTAAACCTCAAAGAAATGCCACAATCAAGACCTGGAAGCAGAAATGAGGGAGAAACACCCAGAAACACGGCATATGTGCCGCTCACAGTATAAGGGTCAGTGATTGGATAACACACATACATCTCCTTTGATTAATAATAATAGCCAGTGCAGTGGCTGGGATATACATAAACCTACCAATGTTTGTTGCCATGATTTTTGGAAGGACTTATCGCGAGAGGAAAAAATTAAGTTTTTGTCGCATAACATCGGTTAATGGAAACGCCGTCATTTCGCAATAGTTTTTTGATGACATTTAGAAAAAAATCACAGAAGTTTTGCGCAAATCTGTAATGAAAACGCGCATACAGTCCACTCTGTGCTACTGAGGGTTATGATGTTATTATGACCCACTTACCATCTGAAGTATGAGCTGCACACACGGTTCAGTGAAATGTAGGCTAAGACCGACCATACGGTTTACATGCATTTAACCCTCACTGTTTATCACAAAGTGTTGTGTGTGAAAGGGATGATTCTTTAGCTTTTAACCCTTATGCGGATACAGTTCTTGTTTTCATAAACAGTTTGAGTGAAAATAATCCCGTCACGCAAAACAGTTGAAATGATACAGTAAATGCTCAGGTTGCTTTATAGGATTTGGGTTGGGAAAAAAAAAATCATTTTCTTTTTATATTTGTGGAATTCAATTTGCATTGGAGCTTAAAATCTGTTAGAGTGAGGCTGGAAGCTTGGATTAAAAATTCAAAAGGTCGGGCAAAACTATTTTTGTATTCTAGTTTGTCAATTTGACAGTCTATGTCAACTTACCTGCTCGAGTCTCTGTGATATTCTAGTGTCTATATGTGTCTCTGGTCCCTCCTTCAATGTAAGTCTGTGGGATTTTCACAACATTTTAACGTCTGCCAAGGGAAAATCATTCAATAATCTGCATACTGGAGTTTAATACTTGCGTTTATGGATTAAAAACCCCTAACCATAAGTTTGAGCAATATAAATAATAGGGATGCATTAATATTGAGAAATAGATATGCATACATTGGCTATTTTTCAACATCCAGGTCTCACATATTTTCCAGTGGTAATTGTAAGCGTTAAAATAAAACACACAGTGTGTTTGAGTCACCGTTCTGACATCATGTTCTGTCTGTTGACTCACGGTAGAGACAGTGAAAGCGGAACAGTCATTAACCGCGCTGGAGCTGGACTCCGGGGTCACGAGGGTTAACCCGCTCGCTTTTCTCCAGTGGCTCCAGACAATTGGGACACTGACCTCGACGCTCTCGACCTCGGATCTGAGATGAGAGGGATTTCGAGCGCATACCTCTGCCCTATTGTGACGGGCGCTTGTGGACTCGGCTCTATTCACTTTCTCTCGACTCAGCCTTTTTCCTTTTCCTATTTTCACAGTTGCTGTGTGAGATAGTGAAGTGCAGTTTGCACAGTTGGTAAGGCCATGAATGGGTAACATGTTCCTGGCAGTCTAGCCTTTTCACACTTTTAGAAGAAAGGGTTGTATTTAGAACTCCAGGGTTCTTGACTCAATTTTAAAGAACCCTTTATGCCAAAAAGGCTCTATATAGACCTTATGCACCAGAGAAACAAAATTCTAAAAAAAAAAAAAACATTCTCTGAACTTCTGGTTTTGCGGTAGCTCTGTATATTTCTATGGCGTCGCTGTCGAAGAGTAATTAGCTGGTGAAGTGGATTTACATATATTATAGTTAAGGAAAGTTATCATGAGCATTGTAATGTTTTAAGCGGATGTCATTATTTTATCACTAAAAAGAAGTCGAATGCAACGTAACATGAGGAGAGTAAAGATGGAAAGCTCCTAAAGCTTGCTTCCATATAAATTCATGAATAATTTTTTTCTCCAAGTTATCATGCTTCTCATTGAAATGACAAGTTCATGACATCTCCTCATATGGAGTCAGTTCATTACGTTGCATTTGGAGATAGACTACTTTTGACTGACAAAATTTCAGCCACCTGATAAAGTGAGTCGTACAAAACCTTTCTTTTTAGTAAACTCTGTGTACACAAACAATGTTCTCAATGCTGGAGTTCATGTGTAGAGCCCCTGGTGATACTTCCAGCTAAGTTTTATGTTGTGTCGAGCCTTCTTAGTGTTTTAAAAATAGCGATTTTGAATCTATCATAGTAGTGCTCCATGCACTCCCATTCAAAAGGCATTTTGACCTAAAACGAAAATACGGTCAATCTTAAAAGTGGCGTTTCCATTCTAATTATGCTTTTACACGAAAGTTTGACTCGGGTAGATTAACAAAAAGAGCCTAGGTTCAATTTTGGCGTGAGTTTCCCTTTAATGTCTAATGTCTAATGCAATGCAACTAATGTCAGTAGACCGGGAAGATTTTAAAACGAGCGCTTCATTCATAAATCCGTAAGATCTTCCCTTCATGCTGTGGGAATATAAACCGGAAGACAGATCACAACGAGCGTGGCACTGAAAAGGGGCGGGGCTACACAAGCTCTATAAAAAGAGAAATGTTTTAAATGATTGCAGAATACTTTCATGTTTAAAATGTTGTTTCATTTTTTTTTTTAGTGATAAAGTATGTAACTGTAACTGTATTTAATATTTTGTTTCTTTTTATTTAATTATCCAATTTTATCCACAGTGATTTTTATATTTACTTGTTTAGAAGTTCATGCATTCCCTATAAGTGAATCCATGACCATGCTTTTTCATTTTTATTATTATGCCACTCTTAAAGACAGCATTTTGAATAAAATAAGCCTGAAAGCTAAAGGTTGATTTGATTGATTTAAAAAGTATTTTCACCTGTAGTAAACTTCAAAAAACAAGCTGACATCATTCTTTGTGTAATAATAAAAAATCATCAACCGTTGTGTTAGTTGGAGTGGATTTGTATTTATTAGACTGGGCTTTCTTATTATGAACTCTTAAAATGCCGTTTTTATGGGTGAGGAGTTTCAATTATTGTGTCAAATGGAGCGTAACCTTGACAGATGTGCGGTAATTTGGTCACGATAATATGGTTTGTGTTAGTATGAGCCTCATGGGAGTTGATGCTGGATGGATTGATGTTCTAACCTCCTTCATATGACCTTCCTTTGGCAAGACAACAAATCAGATTCTTCCTTCATGCATTACACGTGCACTTGATAATAATATTACAGCAGGTCTGATGCAATGATGATGTCAAACTGCTGCCAGTATAATGAATCATTAAAGAACAGAATGCTCAACAAAACAACTTAAATTGTTACATGTTTATCTTGTACATAAGTTAAATTCAGTTGTTTGAAAACAAGATTGAATTTGATCAAATCATGTTAGTCAAGTATAATTGATTGGTATTGATGAATCAAAATTCTTCATTTGATTGTTAGATACATGAATTGTATAAGTCTTGATTTACAGAGTGTGTATACAGTAATGACCCTATTATTTGGCATGTTTTGTCTAGGAATTATGATAATATAGACCTATTACCATGATTCCTAGAACTATCCAAAACATAGTATTATCATAGTATTATCATGCATTATTGGAAGTGTCTAGTGAATATCATGGTGCATAAATTTGAAAATCAATGTCAGTGCATCTCTTATAATCTGATACAATCACTGTTCCATGGTATTCCTGTAGTTCTTCTTTCTAAGTGAAACAAAAGCGCCATATGGGAACAATAGACCTGCAAAACAAAAATGCTGATGTGAAGTTCTGTGACTATTTTTTAGGATGAAGCAATTTACTCTAAGAATAATTACTTTAACATGCATCACAAAGGGACAAGCACTGTCTCATGGAAAATGAATGACATTCTTTGTTAATGAAAAATTATTTGATTTTGATCTTGAACATTTCTACAAGGAATGGGCTTTTTACTTAGACTGTAAAACATTTTTTTTTTTTTTTTTTGAAGTTGTAAGTAACGATGATTGCAGTATGTTTTACAAGAAAATACTATTTCAGTCTTTCACTTAAAAATGACATTGTGTTACTTGCCGTTTCTTTGTAATTATTTGTGAAATTTACTAGCAATTTCTAAGTGAATTGTTTTCTGCAGATAATATTGTAGTATGCTCACTGTAAAAAATTATTGTTGCAATTAGTTATCACAACTTAAAATTTAGCGTTTTTTTTTATTGTGATGACTCAAAAATCCAAGTTGATTAAACTTAAAATTTTAAGACAGCCCGAACGCTTACTTTTTTGTTGAAACAACATAATATTAGTTATTCTAATGTTGAATTTCAAGTTGTGTAACAACTAACAAAGGCTATTTTCGGAATAACATATACTACTCATTCTATTTTTGCAGTATCTAATGTGTATGTGTGCAAATTTCTGTATGCATGCATGGAATACGGGGTTGATTTGATAATGGTTAGTGTGCAAATGCAATACACTCAATTAATTTACTCATTATTGGTCACATGGTCATTATGCTCGACTTGTTGATCTGTAATTTATACTTCACAGTAAAACATCTCGCTCTAGTCTAGTCCTACATTCACTCGGTTGCTTTTCAGTGCTGGGCTTGTCCTCAAACACGTTGTTTCTCTTTTCCTGTTCAACTAATGAAGGCCAATTATGCTTAATTGGAAAGTCACTTATCAAGCAGTTTTGTGTTTAACCTTCCCTGTCAGCGGAGCAGCCAGTTTGAGTCTCTGTCACAGGTCAAAGCTCATTTAGTGATGCATGAAAGCTGAGATTTAACAAATTCAGTTGCTGAAATGCATCATGCAATCACATTTTAAAGCATGTCTTCTCTGCTGCAACGTTATTTCTCTCTCTTCCAGGCTTATCTTATCTCTTCTCTTGCCCCAGAAACTTCCTGCGGCCATGTGTAATTGCTGATGACCGTTTCATGTATGTGAGTCTTTTGATAAAGCTAGCGATTGTCTCGTTTCTGCAGTCATGTGGTCTTGACTGATTTCTGGAAACAATCTGATTTATGTTTCTTTTGCCAGGAGAGATGTTCACAAATTCTTTGATAATCTGTAGCAGAACAGGCTTTATTTTGACGTGAAAGATGTGAACGCTGCAGTGCTTTGATTTGACAGACTAAAGATTCTCTCCTCCTTTTATGTCGATTAGATCAGTGTATGAATGAACTACAGTCTCCTGAGGTTGACAATAAACAATATTTCAATCAAACATGATCTGACAGGTTGTTTATTTAAAGTTAGAGCTATTGTAGTGGTGCATGACACATTTAGTATAATAAAGCAAAGATCCATTGCAATGATTTTACCACGTTGTTGACATTGCTTTAACTTCCAAGAACACTTGTTTCGTGCAAAAATGTACTCATCCTTATGTTGTTCTAAACCTTTATGACCTTTTTCTTGAAATTGAATGAATTTTGAATGATGTTCTTGTCAACAGTTGAGGGGTCGATGAGTGAAGGCATGCACCGTCAAGCTTCGAAAAATATGTTCAATTTTAGGGCTGGGTATCGATTCAGATGTTACAATTCGATTCGATTTCGATTCGCAAGCTCTCAAATCGATTCGATTTCGATTCTCGATTCGATTTTCGATTTCGATTCTCGATTCGATTTTCGATTTCGATTCTCGATTCGATTTTTCGATTTCGATTCTGAATTAGATTTCGATTCGACTCAGTGAATATTTAATACAAATCCTATATTTATTAAAAAAAGAAAAAGAAAAGAAAAGTGAACATAAGTTTTCAAGTGTTTAATTAATAAAAAGAAATTAAGAGCCACAAACCTGTATATTAAACTCTTTTTATTTTAGGTACACTTGGGTACATTAAAACAGAACCCAACTCTATATTTCAAATGCATACAATGAATAGACAGGATTTTGATGCAAGATGAAAAATTTATGCTGAAAAATGGACAAGTCAGAACAGTCGCATGTCTTGATCAAACAGGTTAACAATCCTCACATAAACCCATATAAAAACATTGCATATAATTTTTATCTGTGCCCTTCCTGTCTAACAGCTAGGCCATATACATAAATTGAATAAAGTTATCAAACAGTCTGTGCTGCATTAATTATAAATTATATATAGACTAATCAAAGTTAAAAATGTTCTTTAGTCAAGAGCAGTGAGTGTTTTTCTCTGTTCCCTTTGTTCTTTGATTAACTAACGACAGAGATAATTAGTGGCTACTGTGTACTGTCCCTTTAAGACCAGCCGCTGTTGACAGAGACGCGGATCTTACACGCGCCTCATTCTCTCACGAGTCACAACTCTTCACGTTCATCATAAGACTGCTCTTATGTTATGAAAATACTCAACAAAAAGACATTTTGGCATTATTGTGTGTTTTATTGTTCGTTCAAGCGCGAAAGATAACTCTATTCTGGGCTGTTTTGTGCGCACGCACGATATCATCGCAAGTTTTTCTGTGTCATAGTCTCGACATTCACAGGCAGCGAGCTCTATTTTGTCTTGTCGTGTATGAATGGTTTAAAAGCATTTGCATGAATAAGAGCGGGATTATGCAACACTAGCCAAAGGATGACAAAAAAATTAACAGATGCTGCATTGCGTTAAAAGCCCAAATTTGTTTATTTGATACAAAATCGCAGCATTTTGCGTCATATAGCCTAATTGCGTATAGGCTTGACATCGCGATTGCGATATGATTAAACGTGCAGCACTAATTGAGGTTATTTTATGATTTAGATAAAACTAACATAAAATCTCACAGCATTAGCTATAAAATTGAGTTTGCAAGCCTATATGAACAGTGGAGGAAAACTAATTCTTGGGTAATAGATAAATAAAGATGGAAAAAAATCGATTCTTGGCGTTTGAGAATCGATCTTGAATCGACCAGATTTTAAAAAACGATTAATCGAAAAATCGATTTTTTTGCCCAGCCCTATTCAATTTGTGAACAAATCATCCAGATCAGTTTTGTGAACTGGATCAAATGATTCATTGAAAAGATTCAACTCAAAAGAATGATTCGTTCATGATGTCATACGGGTTTGGAACGACATGAGCGTGAGTACAGTTTTATTTTTCGAGTGAACTCTTACAACGTGGCTCGTTCGATCAAAATTTGTCTGAAAAATCAGTTTTCAAATATTTAAATTGGTATAAATAAAAAAATTATTACAAATATTTTTTTACACTGAACATTGTGCCAACTCTTTCATGACATCACTGGACTCTTGTTTACAGGATATAAGCAATTTTGACAGGAAAGAACTGTCGCTCTCAAAAAGAGCCTTTTATCAAGCGTGTGAAGGAAATTGGCCTTTATTTCCTGTTGTGTTCTGCCATGCTGGTCACTCTATTGTTCTTCTCTCTTGTATATAGCCTACTCTACAAGTGCTTCGAGGACACGGATGCACTTATTGTCACTAAAACCGCATTGAAAACCAACTGATGCGTTTTACATTTGATTACCTGACACTGTTTGGTAACATTATCTTGTAGAAGTGTAAACTCAACAGGGCTTAAAGGAGAAGTTCACTTTAAAAAAAACTTTTGCTGATAATTTACTCACCCCCATGTCATCCAAGATGTCCATGTCTTTCTTTCTTCAGTCGAAAAGAAATTAAGGTTTTTGATGAAAACATTCCAGGATTTCCCCCCATATTATGGACTCCAATGGGACCCAAACGGTTCAAGGTCCAAATGACAGTTTCAGTGCAGCTTCAAAGGGCTTTAAACGATACCAGACGATGAATAAGGGTCTTATCTAGCGAAACGATCGCTCATTTCAAAAATAAATAAAAAAGTTTAAGTTTTATAAGCACAAATGCTCGCCTTGCTCTGTTCTGTGATGCGCGTTCGTGACGTCACGTAATACGCAATTACGTTGAAAAGGTCACGCTTGAAAAATTTCTGTCCTGAAGAAAATGTTCTTTTTGGCTTTTTAATATTAAAACACCCAGGATACGCACACGAAATGGGCATTTTAAACGATAAACTGACACAAATACATTTGAAAATGTGTATATGGTCCTCCTTCCGCACATTTGTAAACACTCAAGCGTGACCTTTTCAACGTAATTGCGTATTACGTGACGTCACGAACGCGCATCACAGAACAGAGCAAGGCGAACATTTGTGCTTATAAAACTTAAACTTTTTTATTTATTTTTGAAATGACCGATCGTTTCGCTAGATAAGACCCTTATTCATCGTCTGGTATCGTTTAAAGCCCTTTGAAGCTGCACTGAAACTGTCATTTGGACCTTGAACCGTTTGGGTCCCATTGGAGTCCATAATATGGGGGGAAATCCTGGAATGTTTTCATCAAAAACCTTAATTTCTTTTCGACTGAAGAAAGAAAGACATGGACATCTTGGATGACATGGGGGTGAGTAAATTATCAGCAAAAGTTTTTTTAAAAGTGAACTTCTCCTTTAATACGCTTTTGTAGATCATGTTGTCCATCTCAGGCTAAGGCCGTGGGTCCAACAAAGCGTTTTTTCACGCGGCTGGCGTATTTTTTTCAATTGTTTTCAATGGGAGCGCAGCGTTTTTAAAACGCCATGAACGTAACGAGGCGCTGGCCGTTTTTTTCATGCTTTTTACAGGTCACCGAGAGTTGAAGAATGTTTAACTTTGCGTAAAACGCAGCGCTCATCACTGTCACGTTTTACCCAACCGTCCAATCACAGTGGAGGAGGGGCGGGACTAATACCACACCGACCAACCGCCACATTCTTCTTGTACAACGTCAACAGATGACAACAACAAGCTTAATAACAGAACAAAATCATTTAAAACAAGAGCCAGAGAAGGTATGTTACATTGTATCGACATTTTAATATAGAATCAACACAGAAACAAAATATGTGTGAAATGAGATACTAGTAACACTTTCGCGGATGTTCCGTATCATAACAAGCAAAGCGTCTCAACTGAAAAAAAGGCAACGCTGCCAAAACGCTCTCAAGCGCTCATAGCTAGGCGATTTCAGCTGGCTAAAAAACGCTTTGGTGGACACACGGCCTTAAGGTCACACATTTACTGACAGTGAAAATAAGGACAAATGATGCCAAATGGTTCTTTGGCCAGTGTTATTGAGACATTTTGAGTTTGTGTAGTCCGTATGAGCATCACGGTTCAATATGTTGACCCACATGACCATGATTTAAAAAATAGGAAATTCTGATTTCCAAACCATTTCAAGGGCTCTAGATTGGCATATTTCCTGATACAATCTCATTTGGGGTTGAACATGTAGGAACTTTTGTCCTTTAAGAAGCTAAAAGCTAGTTTACATTGTAGCCCATTGCTGTTAGGTGATAATGGGATCAAGGACGGTCTCCATTTTCTGTACACTCCTAAGCAGTGATGTCATTATGTTGAATCAGTTTTTCATGGCAGAGAAAGACTTTACATTTTAAAGGATTATATCCGATATATTTCTTAAGTTGATTCATTCCACTTTTAGAGTAAACTAGCATTTAGATGGCCTCAAAGCTAACACACATCCACTATTCCCTATATTTGTCCACTATATAAATCAATAAATTAAAGGAACTCACACCTGTATGATTCCTCTTTGGATGCCATCTTCCAGCGAGTTGCGGAAATTAATTTGATGTGACCCTAATGTGCATTATGGGTATTATCTAGCCACTAACATCGGTTGTACGTTCTTTATTGTGATGCATTGTAGGATTGAATGAGTGTACTCATAATATCTACTGTGGTTTTGGACACCACTACAAATGCTGTCTCTTCAAATGGTGCACTGTTTAATGATGTGTATATATAGACTATTTGGGTGTTTGCAAACAATAATGATGTGTTTTTGTGGGCGGAGCTTATCTGGTGGTGGAAAATTACCGTTCCGCAGTAGCAGTCTATGGAAGGCACGGAATAAAAGAATAAAAAAAGGTATTTTCAAGTTTATGTCGCACAATTCTGAGAAAAGAAAAGCAGAATTGAAAGATATAAACCCAATATTCTGCCTTTTTTCCCTCAGAATTATGATATAAACTGAGAAAAATTAGAAAAAAGTCGGAATTGGGAGATAATTTTTTTTTTTATAAATATGTGTAAAATGTTATAGGTTTAAAAATGTTATGCTGTAACTGTAGGGCTAATACATTATGCCCCCTATGAACTGCATTTATTATGTAGATCTATTGTTTATTAAATTCATGCTTTAATAGTAGGGAAATGGTTGCCAGTCTCATCAATCATGTCTGTCCATTTAATGGCTTGCTACCGCGTTTAGCTTTGAAGGGCGTCTTTGACCTTGGTATTCTATCAAAATGCTTTTTTTGCATTCCAAGACATCTTTTCTTATTCCGTGAGTCTTGGCCATTTTCCACTGTTTTTTTGCCACCACCAAAATGCATGCTCAGCTGCTGTGACGTAACTGTGACGTCTGCTCCCAAACGAGGAGGTGATTTTGGACACAGCCATTGCTTAAAAGCCACAAAACTTCAATTTTATTTAATCAACCACCATCATCGCTCAAAGAATGGGTTGCTAAACATTTTGAATATCCTATTTACTTAATATACATTACCAAGTAAGTTTGTTGTAACACCATTTTATGTTGACTTAAAGACATCACTAATAGAAAGAAAGTGTAGTTTGATTGCTTTTCGCATTACATTTATGCATTTGGCAGATGCTTTTACCCAAAGCGACTTGATTGCATTCAAAGTATCAGTTCTTGCTTTTCCTGGGAATCGAACCCATGACGACCTTGGGTTTGCTAGAGCCGTGCTCCACTGTTTGAGCTGCAATGTCTGTACAAATGCCTGTCTTTTATCCACCTTAAAAACACAGTAGTCTGCAGATAATGATCCGGACTGACAGTGGCCTGATTCTTCCTCATCCCCTATTTTCTTGTAATCCATTGTTCCTTGGCAATGTCGAGCAGATCACAGATCTCCGGCTCCAACCGTCCCTCCCCCTCTCCTCCCAGTTTAGTCTTCTCTTCTCTGGAAGTTTTAATCCAAGTTCCCAGTACGGATGTTCAGTTAAACAGAACCCTTCTTATGTGCAACGGGACGAAATGGAGAAGGGATGAGACCGATGTATAATTCCCTCCACACTGTACCGGAACGGAATGAATTGAAAGGATTGCTATGCAACAGAGATAGTCTTCGTTGCTTTGAAATATTGAGTTTATTATTGCAGTTATGTTACATGATGTCAGCACTTGAAATCACCATAGTGGTTTTCAGATGGGTATGTTTTTAGGAGATGGTTTCTCGGAAACCAGGGCATAAATATCCGTATCTTTGAACTTGAAGTCCCAGATGTGTTTAGTCTGGGACATATTTTACAATGCAGTAATCGCAGCAAATGCCACAAATCACAACAAACATGGTTTACTTCCAGAAAATATTGTTTTATCATGAGTTTGTTTTAATCCTCTATAAGCTTTCAGTCCTGACAGGCAGATGGTGGAATAAAACTAACACTAATGAAAAGCTTTTGCCGTCACTTTGATTGTCATTGCACAGTGACCTGTTGTTTGACCAGCTCACCTCTGGTCAGTCTTGCTGGATAATCTAAATCAGGGGTTTTCAACCTTTTAGGACATGCGCCCCCCCCAACCTTTATCTAATTTCACTCACGCCCCCCCAAAAAAATAACGCGATCATTGATATTAGTTAATTGAGTTCAAACATGATTGCTATATATATTACATAATTTGCTGAATATTTTGTTTGAAACCTTGTTTACACCGCCTTGCTGCAACAGCTTGAGGATGTCTATAGTGCACACGACATAGTGACCATTGCAAATCCATTTGTTCTTCATGTTAAAAGTATGTCAGGAATAGGAGGCGGCATCAGTTTACCGTCAGGGATTTTGTGTGTTGCATCGTGCCGCTCGTGTCCGGTGTACACAGGGTATGGTTTAAACTGAAACATTAAGAACTAACAGCTTGCCGAATTTAGTTTGACGGATGAGCCTGTTTTTCATTCAGTTTAACCATTTTTATCATCTCTGGTATTCTCGATTTTTACGAGCCTCCGTCCATTTTGTTTTTAGTCGTTTTAACTCAAATTCAGTTGCGCCAAATCTGCCGTAACCTTAGCCAACGATTTGCTGTGAGAGTAGTCAAATTGCATTTGGACACAATTTTGTCTGTTTCGCCAACAAAAATAGGTCCAAACAAAGCCAGAGCAAAGCAAAATGTTTCTTACTTGAATGAATCTGTTTTTTAAACTAATAATTGGGAGTCAATGATTCAAAGACAGTCATTGGCTGCATCCGAAATTGCATTCTTCCCTGCTGTGTAGTTGGCGGAAAACAGAATGTGACAAAAGAAGTATCCAAATTCACAATAAGAGAGTAAGTAAAAAGTACCTGGATGATCTACTACTCCCTGTGAGATTCTGAAGTGTGCATAAGATGGACACTTTACTATCCCATGAGGCCACGGGAGAGGATTTATGAATGGCAGTGAAGCGAGGCAAGATAATGACAACATGGCGCATGTTGTACGTCCAGATTACATTCATACTACACACACACACATACTTAGAACAAACTTTTTTAACGGTCGCAAAGTTATTGCTTATTAAAAATAATTACTTACTCAAGAGAGTATGTGATTTCAGATGCTGTATTTCTAAACGAATCAACTGCTTTGAACGAATCGTTTGAAGAATGAATTATTAAATGAATCACTCATTAAGACATTAAGACCTAATAGTGGTTTTAGATATGCCTAAATCAGCCATGGTACCAGCACAAAAACACACACTCCACTAAATATCAAGATTTAGTTGTTGTTTTTTTGGTCAGTATCTCACACCCCTGCTCATGTGTGTCTGTCTGTAGTGTTTCCCATTTGTTGTTGATTTCAGAACGGTTTTCAGAAGTAGGACTCATTCACAGACCCCACAACTCGACTCAATACAGCATGTGATCTGAGGCCTGTAAGAATATAAGCTTAAGATAGGCTAACCCAGTGGTTCCCAATCCTGGTCCTGGGGACCCACAGCTCTGCACAGTTTGTATGTCTCCCTCATTTAACACACCTGATTCAGATCATTATCTCGTTAGGAAAGAGCTCTATGAACTGAACTGGGTGTGTCAGATAAAGGAGACATATAAAATGTGCAGAGCTGTGGGTCCCCAGGACCAGGATTGGGAACCACTGGGCTAACCCATGTGATGGCTCATGGAGAGTTTGTTCCCGTGCTCTGGACTGTAATTATGCGAAAAACACATTTAATAAAATAATTAAAGTACGTCATTTGTGGAACATTCTTAAATTAGTCCCCTTTGGGCTCAACAAATCTCAAGCCTGCAGCGTTCTTCACCGTAAATGTCATATTTATCTGTGGCGGCTTTTATTATATCTGCGGGGGAACTTTTTTCTCTGGCTGTGAAATGAAGTTGTGAAGGAGAAGATCCTCTGTGGTGCCGTGCAGTCGTCCAAAGCTTTGAAAACATCTCCAGACTTCAGTCAGAAGCCCTGCAGTGAGGCGATAAGGGAGTGGGGAATAGGAACGACGGGTTTATTTGGGTCCATGAAGTTCGGCTCCACTGGTGCTGCGATTAAGGACAAGCACCGTCCTCTGTTCATTTTTCATCTGATGACTGATCTCGTCTCGAGGGCTTGGAAGAAACATTCTCTTGGTGTAACTGAAGCTCCTTTTATGTCACTCTGAATTATATAAACATTTTTGCCGTGAGATTCTTCTGAGCTTTGAACACAGTCTCTTTTATGAAGAAAACAGGCCCTGTAGAGTTTCAGATGCTGCTGTCATGAATGAGATCTGTGGCGCAGCTGTAAGCACGTGTACTACAGTATCATGACACTTACTGTATGTAGGTTTGAATATATCTTGTAGAGATGCATGATATATCAGCCACTATATCAGCATCAGCATTTTTTATGTTATCGTTATCGGCCCTGATAAGAAAATTTGGCTGATATATTAAAGCCAATAAATAATTGATTATTTCCTTCAGCTGAGACACTTCAGATGTGCACTGTTCACCATGATGGTTTTGAATTGCTTGAAATATGATTGGAATCACTTCATAAAATGAAAATACGGTTAAGTGCAACATGTGCAGCACAAGAGTAGGAAGAATAGGCTACGTAAAATTATAACGAGAACATTATAATTGTGTGCTTGGGACATGGCTTTTAATGGTGAGACTTTTGTTTTTGTAATCAGGCTCTCAAAAATTATATAAAAATTTGGATTTAGATTTATCGACCAAAATATCGGTTATCGTCTTTCAAATATAACGGAGTTATCGGTGTAGGCCAACATTTTTATATTGGTGCATCCCTAATCGCTTGTGTTGTATCAATCCTGTTTCCTTCATAGATGAAGTCCCATAATGCATTATAATGCGATTGTGTGCTAGTCCTAGAAACTTCCATTGCAAGTGCATAAACAGGGCCTAAAATTAAATGGCCCAATTGCCCGTGACTTCAGAAAACTGACCATCCATTAATATGTTTTACCGGCCTTTGCAAAAACATGCAGTAATCACACCAAAAGTTTAGATACCAGTCAAAATTCACAATTCTCGATTCCAATTTCGATACCACAGCTAAAACTACTAGGTATAATTAGGCCTAACTAATACAAATTTAAAACATTAAATACAAGTAAACGGTAGTCAAATAAAAACAATCAAATTACAAGAAAAAGCTCAAATTAATACAGTACATAACGAAGATACAAATGAAATAAACTGTGCTTTTTAGGTTTTCCAGGTTGGTCTGACAGTAGTTTTCAGGTACAAAAATGTAATAAAGTAAGCAAATGTACTTTTTACTCTCATTTGGTGCTTGGCGAGTGTTAATTTTAGGCACTGTCATTGTGTGTCATTGCATTTTCTAATTATTGTCTGTGGTTTATTGACAACATCGCAGATTATGTTTATGGAGTGTATCTCTCATATGTTCTTTTTTACGTTAAAATGCACAAAAAAAATAAAATAAGCAAGGTTCACTTGGAAGGCAGGACTGTCTGTATGTCTGAAAGTGGTTGCAGTTCTGCTTGTTGCCACAGATGTAATACTATTCAATGCACCATTAATGAAATGATCTAAAATGTAATGCTGAATAATTTGTACTTCAGAGTAATTTGGTCTCATTTTGAATGACAGCCCTCATGTCTGCTTGCATATATTTCAAAACATCTCTGGTTCAAACCAGGGTCGGAGAGGAGAACGCAGGATCACGCATTAACACATCAGGCATATTCATTTTTTAAAACCACAAAATGCATGTCGCTCTGAGTCGATTCACAGAATGAAAGAGGAACTCATTCACGGGGTTGTTTCTCACGCCTGAATGAGAATGTCCTTTTTATCCATCGAGTCAAGTGGTGCATTGTGAAATCTACCAAAGAAATGCAAATATTGGGAACAGATGTACTGGGCTTTTCTCTTCTGCTGTCATTAGGAATGATGCCATTCTGAAGGACCCAAGGCGGTGAGACAGGCCCATAGTCTTTACAAGGGAAAAGCCATGTCACCCGGCACGTGACTCCTGCCGGATTCTTTAGCTCTTTTCTTTGCTGCTTCAAACTCTCAGGAAGGATAAATGGATTTTTTTAGTGCACTGAGCCTGAGGGAAGACTCTCACAATGAAGGACACACACACACACACACACAGCGAGATTCTTTTCAGAAGAAAAATGGGAACTTTAAATGTAGCAGCAGCTCTCGGTCCTTGTCTCTCGCTTTCCATGAGAGTTTCCTCGAATGTTTCCACGTCTGAGAGCGGGATGAGGGAATGGAAATGACTCGGACCATGTTCTTGCGTTTCTTTTTATGGGGCATTTCTGTGAGTTGCTTTCCACTCCTTTTAATAAGGGTTTTATTCACTGCAGAGTGCAGAGGAGAATACATTAATCCTTGCGGATGTTTGGTGGGTTTTCGTCATATTATTGGTCTCTCAGTCCAAACTGCAGTAGTCGTGTCTGGTATATCCCATGTGTGACTGTAATATTGAAAAACATATTTTCTCAGCCTAAATAGTAGTGATGGGCGGATCGATCCTGAAGTATCGATACTTCGATACTGACGTGGTATCAAAAAGGATCGATCCTCACATAAAAATATCGATCCAAATGGGTGTTAATTTTACCAGTAATTTTTTATTAATTTAGCACGCAATTCAGTGCGTAAAATAAGCTTCTAAGTGGAAAAATAAGCGAATTTTAGCGGATAATTGTGTAGGATAGAACTTTTTCTCCTAGTCATCTGGATACAAGACGAAACCAATCAATCACAGAGAGCATTCGATGCTGGTGCTTCGCTGAGTTCGCAGGCCCAGTGCGTTTGGGAAACGAAGCCTTGCTTAGATGACAGAGAAACAATCGGGAGTTATTTCGCAATAAACAAACCAAAAGTGTGCATAACGGTTCAAAATGTTGACGTCAGTAAGTTTTTTAAAAAAATTAAATTAATATTTTTATTCAACAAGGATCGATGCATTAAATTGATCAAAAGTGACAGTCAAGGGTTTTACACTGTTAAAAAAAATCTACTTCATATAAATGCTGTTCTTTCAACTTTGTTCATCAAATAATTCTGCATAAAATGTATCATGGTTTCCACAAAAATATGAAACTGTTTCCAACATTGCTAATAATAAGAAATGTTTCCTGAGCAGCAAATCAGCATATTAAAATTAAATATCATCATGACTGGAGTAATGATGCCGGAAATTCAGCTTTGATCACATGAATAAATTACAGTTTACTATGGCATAGAAAACAGATAGCCTATGTTAAATTGTAATATTACAGTTTTTACTGTATTTTTGATCAAATAAATGCAGAAGAGAATTAAAAATCTTACAGACCCCAAATTTTTGAACAGTAGGCAAGTACTAGTTGGCTAGTACTATAATTAGGGTAGTTTTGTAAAAGTCACTGACTAATTACAGGCGAGTTGAGAGCACAAATCACAAAATATTTAGGCCTAGTAGTCATGAAAACGTATTCAGATTTATCATATTAATGATGCATTCACCTCATAAATCATGACACACTGCTCTAGCACAGGAAAGTGCATACAAGTTAAAGTGCATGCTTTTAAAATGAAAAAGTATTGGTATCGGTATCGATATCGGCGATACTGGCCCTGTATTTACTTGGTATCGGATCGGTACCAAAATTTGCAGTATCGCCCATCACTACTAAATAGTGCTTTGTGAACTATAGGAATTTCGGCCGCCGAAAAAAATAATTAGCCGGAAAGGTTTCACTCTTGTGTAGCGTTTAATGTAACTTTGCGAGAATAACTTTGAAGAATAATATATTGATATTTAATATTATTTTAATATATTTTCTGTCCAATTTTGGTGTGTTACTTTATAGTGTGGTTATTTTATTGACTAGTATTTTTTCTTTAATTCATTCAATAAAATGTATTTAATTTATTTATAAAGTCTAATATTAATACTATTGTGTGTGTGTGTGTGTGGGTATGTATGCATGTATGCATGTATGTATGTATGTATGTATGCATGTATATATGCATGCATGCATACATACGTACATGCATACATACATACATACCATACATACATACATGCATACATACATGCATGCATACATACATGTATGTATGTATGCATGTACGTATGTATGCATGCATGCATACATACTGTACATGCATACATACTGTACATGCATACATACATGCATACATACATGCATACATACATATACACATATATAAACACTTAAAATAAGAAATGAATAAATATTGAGAAAAAGGTTTCGGTTTTCGCCCAAGTGCATCCAGAATTTTAGGTTTCGGAATTTTCCAGAATTTTCGTTTCAATTTTCCAGAATTTTCATTTTGCATCCCTAATTTTGTTTAAAAAAAAAGTTTTTTTTTTGCACTGTTTCTCATTTTCTTTTCCTCCTCATCATCTACCTTCTTTTCATTTTGTTTATCGGTCCTCTTGGCACTTTTGTTTGAGAGCTGGTCAGTGTGGCTTTATTGGTTTTGTCCGGCCATTTCCACGTGATTTGGATTCATCTGCCGCTCGTCTTGTCAGAACCGGCCCTGCGTCTCACGGCTGATGCCCACAGAACAGATGTTTCCAATGACACTTTCAGAAGAGCTTTCAAAGTGACTCTTAAAAAGATCGAGAGAGAGAGAGAGACGGCAGCTGTGTGACTGAGGCAAACAGTCAGATTCTCATGAAGTTTTACCGAAACCATCTCCCCCGCGGGGTACGTCGGGGCTTTGGAGAATAAGTTAGCGGTTTTTAGTTAATCAAATATCTGTTGTCGGAGTTTCTCTTTTAATTAGGCTAGTGGAAGTTCCTGCTGGGATGTGACAGATGTTTAAAGCTGCCACCATTTCCTCTTTGTCGTTGTTTATTCACTCTGTCGGTTGTGTTTGATATCCAGCTGTTCAACAGGCCACTATGAACCTTTACCTCCATATGCGAATGCATGAACTCTTCATCGCATGATCACACCACTTTAAACCACCAGTAAGACTAGAAATGTGCATTTTGGTTGTTTTATCGCGAGTACTCAACAAATCATCTGAGCACTTGAGATGAAGTGAGTTTTTGAAGACATTTTTGCTTGTTAATGGTTTATGTACTGTAGATGTGTGTCAGATAGATTCCTTTAGCCATTGCACGTGGACATTTTTAAAAGTACCTATTACAAAGTCTTGATTTGGTTTTTAGGCTCTACTAGAACAGGTTTTCATGCTTGAATGTTCAAAAAACACATTATTTTTCCCATATTCTCCATTGTTGCGGCTCCTCTCTTCCCAGTCTGTCAGTAATGCTCTGTTTAGTTCCTGTCTCTATGAAGCCCCTCCTTCTGAAAAGCACACTGTGCTCTGATTGGTCGGCTGGATCAGTGTGTTGTGATTGGTTGAGTGCTTTGAGCGTGTTTGGGAAATGTCCCGCCCCTTACCGTAACCGGCAGTTTCAACACACTACTAACTAACTCAACCAGGCCCCGCCCCTTTATTCTGCACATGAATTATGTTCGTTCCCAGAAGGAAACTCAAGACTACAATGGAGGCGTTTCAGGGAGTTCAGAAACAGTGGCTGCATCTGAAATCGCATTCTCTCTTGAGTAGGTACTTATTTTGAATATGAGTAATTACTTCAGGGCTGCTAAAAAAGTATGTTCTATATAGTATCATATGTGACTCTGAACCACAAAACCAGTCACATGTCGCACGGGTATATTTGTGGCAATAGCCAACAATACATTATATGGGTAAAAATGTAAAGTTCATGTTCCATGAAGATATTTTGTAAATTTCCTACCGTAAATATATAAAACATTTATTTTTGTGAGTGAATGCAGCACAATCATGAACATAAATGGACAACTTTAAAAGGTGATTTTCTCAATGTTTTGATTTTTTGCACCCTCAGATTCCAGATTTTCAAATAGTTAAATAGTTTTCAAATATCTCTGCCAAATATTGTCCTATCCTAACAAACCACACATCAACGGAAAGCTTATTTATTCAGCTTTCAGATGATGTATAAATGTCAATTTCAATTGACCCATGTGACTGGTTTTGTGGTCCAGGGTCACATATGCACACCAGAATCTCGCTGGAAGTAGAAGGTCATCCAGGTACTTTTTTGCCTACAGTACTCTTTTATCAGAACTGTGAATTTGGACATACGGCTTTTGTCACATACTGTTTTTCACACAGTAAATCACACAGTAATTACAGTGATACCATGGTCATTGAACCAGGTTTTGGTTATTTTGGCAGTGTGGGCAGGTGCATATCCTGCTGGAAAATGAAGGAAGCATGAAGTGCTCTGAAAATGTCCTGGTAGACGGCTGCGTTGACTCTGGATTTAATAAAGCACAGTGGAACAAAGTCCTCTTTTCTGATGAGAGCAAATTTTGCATCTCATTTGGAAACCAAGGTCCCAGAGTCTGGAGGAAGAATGGAGAGGCACACAATCCAAGATGCTGGAAGTCCAGTGTGAAGTTTCCACAGTCTGTGTTGGTTTGGGGAGCCATGTCATCGGCTGGTGTTGGTCCACTGTGCTGTCCACTCAACGCAGCCGTCTACCAGGACATTTTCAGAGCACTTCATGCTTCCTTCAGCAGACAAGCTTTATGGAGATGCTGACTTCATTTTCCAGCAGGATTTGTACCTGCCCACTGCCAAAATAACCAAAACCTGGTTCAATGACCATGGTATCACTGTGTAATTACTGTGTGATTTCATGTAATATTCTAATTTTTTGAAATCCTGTTTTCGTGGGTTTTATGAGCTTTATGAGCCAAATTATGTACAAATAAACAACTAAATACTTGAAATTGTTTAAGTTGTGGGCCCTGAATCTACAATCTATGGAAGTTTAACGTTTTGAATGGAATTATGGAAATAAATAAACTTTTCCATGATATTCAAATTTTTTGGAAAGGGTCTGTATTAGGGAAGTATGCGATTTCGGACGCAGCTATTGACACTGATATAGAGAAGAACTCCTGCTGGAAGGACTTTGTAACTTTGCTAATCTTTTTCATGCTCAAACAGCAACATTAGAAAGATGAAGACTAAAGAAAGATGAAGTATACATCTTTCAAGTATACATCATAGTTCAATTTTCATTGTTGAAAAATCCATTCAGTTGTGCTAAATCTGCCTGTTTTTAATGCGCAATAACTAACAAATATGGCACAAAAATAATAAAAAGACAGTTTGTGTTATTGTATGCAACAAAAACAGTGTGACCAATGTAGTCTGATTCACAAATGACTCTTATGAACCAAGTAAGCAGTAGCTCTGAAACCTAAGCATGTTCCTAAGCATTTTTACTGAACTTTAATGGTTGTGAAATGTTTTGAAGTCATGCAATTAACGTGTTTTGATAATCAGTCATTGCTGTCACTTCTCCAGTTTCAGTGTACTGATATCAGCCCATCCCTAGTTATGACATTGCAGTCTTTATCATGGCTTTTCCTGCGTCTGGGCAAGAGCAACAAAACCTCCCTCTGTGCTTTTAGCTCTTTCTTATCTCTCGGTTTGTTGGTTTCTGTTGTAGACAGACGGGTAATGGAGCTGATGGCAAGCCTCTCGGTGTGTTTTCCTTCCTCCTGTACCCATGCCCACACCCCGTCACGGTGCCCGTCAGCTGGCAGCACTGCTCTGTGCTCGCAGAACATCAAATCTGTATAAATCACCTCCAAAGCCGTTCATTTATTTTTCATGTGCTAATTTTAGACTCCAGCCCTGAGCATGAAATCATCAGCTGTGGAGACGGAGAAATGAAACTAACATCTAGGCAGTTAGTGAGTTTATCTAGAGATGCAATTTTTAGTGTGTTACAGGTACAGCTTCTACAAACCAAACCTGTAAGACACATCTGAGAAGTTGCATGTCTAAATGCATCATTTTGAAAGCAGCTTTAGTGCAACCTTCGTATAACAAATTCATCACTATTGAAGAAATATTGAAATGGTGACCTCGAGGTGAGCAATGCATGTATGCATAATATATAATGCTCCATTTTTGTTAGAATTGATGCACTAAGAGATTACAGATATTTACATTTATGCATATGGCAGATGAATTTATACAAAGCAAAAAACTTTTTCCCAGATTTGTTTAAACTGTCTTTATATGCCAGTACATAATTCAAATGTAAGTACTCTGAAAAAGAGAGTATAAAAACCGAGTGTCTGTAGTCCTCGCAGGGCTGCAATAAACACAGCTACTTATTTCCATTCGGAACGAATGAAATGATTGGCTGGGCGACTGTCACTCTACCTCGCTACCATGGCTACCACCCCTGCTGCTACAGGAGCTGCCCAAATGCGCGCACCCGTTTGACTCGAGGAGGCGAAGAGGCACGGAAGCTAGGAAGAATCACTATTATGGCAGAGAAAGAGCAGTCAGAATTCCCAGTACCTGCATATACAGTCGGCGAAGGTAATGGTAAAACGTGCATCAATGCGACCTGTTTTTAGCTTTGCCTTATGTTACTAGCTCGTTACCGAATCAAACCCAATATATTTTAAACTTTACCGGTATCGATATGCTAGCTTGATAGTGAGTACTAAAGTTAGGTATTTTATTACATGTGATTCTGACATGATGTCACTACATGCACTGCGCTCCTCTCCGCTCTGCGCTGGCAAACGCGTCTGTGGCAAGGGTGGCGTTACCTAGCGAAGTCTGTGACGGGAGACAGGTGCGGTGTAAGTGGGTCAAGTGCAAATGACAAACACCTGTGTCTTGTTTCAGTGATTGGCGTGGAGAGATCGCACATAAGGGACGGGGAAACCTCATTCATGGAGAGAGACACGCGGAGATCTGTGGGCTGATAGTGAGAGTGCGAGGACGCGATCGCTGATTATATTGGACTGTGGACTTTGCTCTTGCTGCTACAGTGCGACTTTTTTTTTTTTTTCATTTATAAATAAACACGCCCACAGCTCCGCAAGCCGACCCTGTCCTCATCCTTCCTTGAATTTGAATTTTGTTACAGCGTCCTCCAGCTGAACGGTCGGCATCGTGCGTTCATGTGTTTTGGGGGCGTGGCTTTGGAAGGAGCCCAGAAGGGAGGGGGTGGGAGTGAATGGAATAAGTAGCTGTGTTTATTGCAGCCCTGAGAGGACTACAGACACTCGATTTTTATACTCTCTTTTTCAGAGTACTTACATTTTAATTATGTATTGGTATATAAAGACAGTTTAAACAAATTTGTGAAATTTTTTTTCGGAAAAACCTACCTACCCCGCCTTTAAGACATGCATAAATGCGTTTAATCATGCATATTTATTTGTTGAGTATTTATCAGCGCTGTGCCTTTGTGCACCAATCAGTGCTAGTTTTTAATAGAATTTGAAACAAAATTCATAATGACTTTAAATGCCAAGTTGTTCAGACAACCTAGTTGAATATGAATGAAAACATGTAGTGTTGCACATCTACAGTCTGATGGGTTGTATGATGTTGTTGACTTGGCAAACTTTTTTTTTTTTTCACTTTTTAAAAAAACTTAACATCAGTTTAACTTTATTGGATGGCAAATATACTTAAATCTATGCATTTGGCAATTGCTTTTATGCTAAGCGCATTACAAATTAATTTAATCAGTTCATGCATTCCCATATTTACTTAAGTATGTCAGCGCTGTGCTTTTGTGCACCTATCAGTGCTAGTTTTTAATAGGCCTAGTTAGTCTTTGTAGATGCATTGATTCATCTCTTTCCATCACCATTTAAGTTGGCATGTCGAATTAGAAACAAACTTCATTAAGACTTTAAGACCAACTAGTTGCTCAGACAACCTTGAATTTGAAAATCTAGCGTTGCACATCCGTAGTTTGATTATTTGTATGACATTGTTGACTTAAAGTTGTTTTTCACGTAAACAGTTTAGCTTTATTGGATTGCACTGATATTTTTACATGTATTTATATTTATGCATTTGGCAGACACTTTTCCAAAGCGAATTACAATGCATTCAAGATATGCATAAATGCGTTCATGCATTCCCAGATTTATTTGTTGCAGATCTGTGCCTTCAAGCACCAATCAGTGGTAGTTTTTAATAGTATAGATTAGTGAGTAATGTCTTGTATCATGAGTGTTGCATTTTTAAGATGGCATGTCTAATTAAAATCAAACTTCATTAAGACATTCTTAAGACCAACTAGTTGAATTTGAAAATATGTACATTTTCATTTATGCATTTGGAAAAACTTTTATAGATGCCTTTGCAATGTGCATTTCATGGCCCAAATGTAGTGTTGCACGTCTCTAGTTTGAGGAGTTGCATGATGTTGTTGACTTGGCAAACAGGTTTTCAGTTGAACATTATTGGATGGCACAGATATGAATCAGAAGTGAGTGGTTTATTCCAGTGTGTGTTTAAGCAGCAGTTAAACCTTCACGCTCGGCCTCCTGATGTCCGTTGGCGTATGAGTTTTGGTTGAGTGGCTCAGTCGTGGTCCTGTGGTGCCAGCATTCTGCTCTCTGTCTGGTGTGACTAAACAAAGCCTGCCAGAGCTGGATATGACACACGTCTTTGTGTCGGGATGAAAACACCTGCCAGGTTCTGCTCTCGTGTCTGCTGTGTAGAGGTGAGCTTTCTTATTGTGGGAAAGTCAACATGTCAACAAATGTTTTTTTTTAGAGATGCACCATTATGAAATTTCTCCGCCGGAACGATAGCCGATTATTCAGAATGATATCGGCCGATACCGATAGTTTGGTTTTTCTTATGGAAAAAAAATCTCTCCCAAATAATGTTGCAAACTATATAGAGAACCCTCTCATTTGGTACACTATAATATTGGTTGCAATTAACAACTGAGGTAGGCCTATTATTTTAAACTGCTATTTATTTTCAGATATAATAATTACACCCAAATACAAACTGAAATGTTTGTATACAACTCAGCTGCACATATAAGAAGTTTTCTTATAAGCACTTGTCTTCATGGCAAATTTATTCAAACATACATATATAATTAACAGTAAATAAGCAATTCAACACAAGAGGTTTTCTTCACACGCAGTGTGAGTTGCAGTCGGACACGTTTTTTCCGCACCCTTTTGATTGAGAGGATATAATAATATAGTGAAAATGATAGCTTTTATCGGTCGATACCGATTATTGGCCGATACATCGGTGCATCTCTATTTTTTTTTCTTGATGCACACTCTGTCTTGACCAAGTACTGCCCTACATTTTCCCCCATTAAATGTCCTTGCACTTAGATATACTCACAAATACCTAAGTAAAATGGGTTGCAAACATCATATCTCATATGTAAATTTTTCAGTTGTGAAAGCAAGTTAGACATTAGTCAAATGCTGTCATTGGGGACGGCCGGATCATGCTGAGGTTGCCTAGCAATGAGTCAGTGGTGTGTTGCGTGTTCCCCCTCCGTAACACTGGTGAGGGTTGATGGGAGCGAGTGTGTGTTTACTGGTGACAGCTGACATCAGATGGAGGGATGGGAAGATTGAGAGCGAAACCGTGAATGACTGGATGATGCCCGGATCGCTCACCAGCTGCTGCTGTGGGACGTTCTCTCGCCGTCACTGTAAGCAAAGCCGTCTGAAGAATCAGCCTTGATGGATTCTTGAGGAATATGAACAATTAATTGCACTCTACTCTACAGGCATATGATCTTTGCATAATATTCTGTGTGAATATATTAGTTTTAAAACGTAAAGCGCTGCTTGTCTAAACACACTTTTATTTCAGACATGATTACTGGTACAAATAGAAGGCAATCCCTTTGTACTTTGTAATACTTTGTAAATAGAAGGCAATCCCAAAATGCATTGCGATGAGCTCATTTACCAACACGTGTGTGTATATAGATGGATAGATAGATAGATAGATAGATAGATAGATAGATAGATAGATAGATAGATTTTTTTTTTTTGTTGATTTAGTTATATTAGTTCGTTAGTTATTGTGGTTATTTATTTTAGTCATTTAATTAATTTTTTGGTTATTTATTTACTTTATCTAGTTGTTTAGTTGGTTATTTTAGTTATTTAGTTTTTTTTAGTTTGTTTGTTTGTTTGTTTGTTTGTGTTTGTTTGTTTTATTCATTTAGTTTATTTTTAGTTTATTTGAGTTATTTTAGTCATTTTAGTCAATTACTGTAGTTCATTATTTAGTCATTTAGCTTATTTTGTTTATTTAGTTAGTTACTCAAGAAGACATTTTTCCATATTTATTATTGGATTAAGCCCTATTGTTAAGTGCTTTCACTGACTCATTTTTGCACGGGGACGCTTTCCTGCCAAATAAGTGGCCTTGTTAGTGGTCAGCTGTGGTCAAGTTGGCCGACAAACTACCATGTTTCTGGTTGACCTGGCCTTGTTCTGTGTTTGGCTGCTGTTCAGTCCAGGCCTTTTCTACTCTGAAGTGTTCATGTGTACTAATATACATGTGCAACCAGGTGTAAATGGCCTCCATATTTTATATATCAGTGTTGTGACCTTGTTCAAGACCTTGATCACTTAACCTCACATTACTCTTAGTAAGACTTAGTAAGTGCTCTGTTTGTTGATTTGGATTAAGGCTGTGTGTCCACCAAAGCATTTTTCCTAAGGCCAGTGTATTTTTTTCATTTGCTTCTAATGGGAGTGCTGCGTATTATTTAAAAAATGCCAGCAGCGTGACGAGAGTTGAAAAATGTTTAACTTTACTTCACTGTCACTTTTTACCCACCGACCAATCACAGTGGAGGAGGGGCGGGACAAATACCACACCGACCAATCGCCACATCCTTCTTGTACAGCGACAACAGACGACGACAACAACCACAACAACCGAGCAAAATCATTTAAAACAAGTGCCAGAGCATACTTTTTTTATATTCAGACACAAACTATCTGCAAAATCAGATTCTAGTAACACTGGCTAAAAACTCTTTGGTGACACCTGACCTAAAGCATCTTCTAAAGAACTACTCGCTAACTTGAACATGTCTCATCAGCTGATAAAGCTACCAAAAGTAGTGCTGGGCGGTATGACCAAAAATCCATATCACAGTATTTTTCTAAATTATAGGCTACCGGTTTATAAAGCCAACCACAAATAGATTTTGCAAAAGGCTGTGTTGATATTGTGAAACAATGTATGGGAACACTGTAATATAATTTGACAGCTATCAACAGTGAAAAGACCCTCTCAAACAGTGTCTTGATGCGTTCCCAACGTTCTTAAAGCGACATACACCGGTATTGCTGTATATTTAAAAATTCATATCATTACAAAAATAAACACTGGTATTCAGTATGAACTGGTATACCACCCAGCACTAACCAAAAGTGTTTTTTTTTTTCTTCTTCTTCTTTTTCTTAGACCTGACAGGTGAAATGCCTCTATCATGCGTTATTCGTGGCTCACACGAGGCCCGTTCCTCAGAGGGGGCCTTACATGGCATCTGTTCTCAGGCATTCATCACTATCCTAGAAGCGTTTCTCTGTTTTGCTTTCATCCACTAGGTCATTTTCATTATCATATTTACACACTCCCCTGCCGCCCACTGAAAACCTCCAGAACACTCCTCTAAACCATCATGACCAGACGGCCTTTGCATTTCAGACTCACATCGTGCCCTAACTTGGTGTGATGAGACAAAGCGATCCCTTCTAAGCAACAGAACTGATTGTTGTTAGATTGGTATCTGTTTTACACACACAGCGGTATATCAGACATATTCTGATTGGTGCAGCTGTTTTTTCTTTCATTATGATAAAATATATATACTGTATATCAAAGCATGTTTTGCTTTAGAGAGACCGGCTATGTTTAGACTGGAATGTAAGCATATTCTAACAGTGTAGTGCTTATACACTGTATGCTGCCTTCTCTGTTTTGGAAAAGGATGTGAAACAGTATGCAGTATGCAATGATAAAAACCCGAGACAGTAGTACACTACATTGTTACCACAGTTTTTGTGTGTAATTCGGTAGAGTAGGGCTCCACGATATATTGTTTAAGCAAGGACAACACAGAATTACACTTTCTTTCACATTTATTTGTGCTGGAATGAACTCATACATGCAAAATTATGTCAAAATGCCCATCTCTGTGAGTATCCTCGTAAACGCAGTCGCTTATGGCTTACGTGAATGTAAACAATTGACCGTTCGCAAAGACCCGCCCCCTTTAGTTACTGTTGCTATGTCCGACAAGCCACGCCTCTCTCACGCCGCACATGTTCTGTGTGACATCGCAGAGCAGAGAGGACACTGACAACACACTGACACACAGGATAGACCAGGTTACTTTTGATATGAAACAAAGTCTCAACTTTCAAATTCGGTGATTTTTGAAAGAAATTTTAACAATAAATACCGTTTTGTGTCTGACAGATCGCTGTAGTTAAAGCTTTTCTCCGTGGAAAGACATCAGGACACACCGTTAATCAACTAAATCTCCTGACTGCTTTGTCAGACAAAAATGGCGGATGGTGGATTATGATTGGTCAGATCGCCTGTCAATCAAACTCCTTGCGAAGGGTCAATAGAGAGCCTAAGTCCCTCCCCTTCCGGTCGACCACCATGGGACCTTATTTCGGAAAAATATTGTATGGTAGTCAATGGCGAGAGACAACAAATATTTTGATCTCGTTTGAATTGTGCCCTGATTTACACATATGATGTTTGTCAATTTAAAAGATACATTTTAAAGTCAAGAAAGTCGCAGCTTGATGTAAACCTGCTGAGGTATAAGACTGTGAAAATACGTAATTACAAAGACTACAAACCCCGAAGGCGCACATGTGACGTCATACCTTTTCTCTCAATGAATGAAGCTAACTTTACTGAAGCTAACGTCTGTCATTTTTTCTATAGTCTTACATTATAATCGTAACGTTACGCCGTCATGCCCGAGTGTTTTGAGCCAGAATACACACATACGAGCAACGGATCTTGTGACGTACATAGTGCGAGACGAGAGATGTAGTTCATTGAGCGATTTTCACATAAAACTAAACGTTACTCTTCTGTTTTATGACAAACTGCGACTTTCTTGACTTTCATAATTACCTTTTAAATTGACAAACATCATATGTGTAGTTCAGGGCACAGTTCAGACGGAATAAAAAGATAAGTTATCTCTCGCCATTGACTTCCATACATATTTTTTCCGAAATAAGGTCCCATGAGCCGGAAGCGGAGGGGCGGGACTTAGGCTCTCTATTGAGAAAGAAAACTAATGCGCATCATTATATTGTATCCGTGCGTCAGCTCTTAAAGTGACAGTAGCCTAATAAACTTGCAGCCATTTGTAATCAAACAACAAAATACAAAGAGAAAAACATATTTGTAGCTGTAACAAAGATTTATTGTATTTCAATTTATACAGTGAAGACTATGCAGTGTTATTTTACAATTAATTATTGAATTTCTGTACCTGAATATTTATGTTTATTTAATTTGTATCCTTGTTCTATTGTATTTATCTGTGCTTGTAATTTGTTATAATTATTTTCTATGTAGATTCTTTCCAAATAGGGCTATTCAAGACAAGTCATCTCTTGAAAATCTTTTATAATTAATATATTTTTATTTAGTCAAACTGATTCTCAAGGTTAGTTGAGTTATCTTAGAAATAAATATTTGTTTTATATTTGTAAAAAAATGTCCTTTTGGCAGTGCGATGCTCAAATAATAAGTCGTGAAGATTACCTCGGTTTTATTCGTCACTCTGGAAAGAGACGTCAAACACATTGCATTGTGGGAACATCTGTCGTATACTGCATATTTTGGTGTGTGTTTTGCAAACAGAGATTTACTCACTGATAATTACTCACTGCTTCTGTAGTGCATCCACACAAACACTCTCAACTCTCAGTGTGTGTGTGTGTGTGTGTGTGTGTGTGTGGCATCTGTAGTGCCCATTCACGTATCAAAAGCCACACTGTCATGTGAATTATGCTGAGCTCCTCCAGGTCCTGCTGTTCAATGGGCGTGAGTATGTGTGTGTCTGGAGTGCCAGCTCTTCAGTGGAGGCCGTATGAAGTCCATCTTTTTCTCAAACTGAACCTAAGATGGCATGTTGTCCTCACCCTCCTCCACCCGCAGATCAAAGTGATCCTTCTGAAAGGAAGCCCAGACTTTCATGAATTTGGCGTAATTAAGATCCGCCATTTCCTTCCACTCAAACGGTCCTTTATTAGATTCTTTCTTAGTTGCATTGATGCTGAGGAGGAACGGGGGAGGGAATATAGCTGAACATGAATGTCCTGATGTAGACGAGTGAGCGGATTATTCCACACACACACACACACACACACACACTCTGTGAGGAGTGGAAGTAAAACCAGCTGTGAGCTCACTGCACTGCTGAACACAGAGCGTAACCAGTCAACCATCAACAAACACAGTCGACAGCAGCGCAACAAACTGCAGGATCACTGAGAACTACAGCACAACTGTCTTCAGTGAGACTAACACCATCCTGCATTAGAGTTACGGTCCTTGCACACTGAGTCCGAAGTTTTCGCATGCGTTTTTTCGTATTCGGGATTCGGTGTCTCTGAATTGTCACAACACTAGAGCTGAAACAACTAATCGATTTAATCGATTAAAATCGATTATTAAAATAGTTGTCAACTAATTTAGTCATCGATTAGTTGCTAAATAACTTTTATTTGCCGTAAGCGGCTCATTTTATTTGCCGTAAGCGGCTCATTTCGTGCATATTTTAAATCTGCGGTGACCAAAGTGTGGCAGTAATGAGCCACCGGAGGTTTTACTCAGCCAGTACAGCAGGAGAAGTAGCGAATAGCCAATAGCTGGCCTTGTTTTATGTCACATGCTTCCCGCACAGCGTCTGTGCAGCATTCAGCGAGATGGAGGCAGGCGGCAGTGGAGCTCGAGAAAGAAAAAGAAAAAAGCGGAAGATAAAACTACTCGAACGAAGCAGCATTCGGCAGTTTAGGATATCGCACAAGATTTGTCAACAAAGAAAACATTTCATCACTGCAGTGTTTTTTTTTTCGACACCATCGTATCAATTGATTTTGATTAATATGCGCGAGGGAGAGAGAGAGCAAGACAGAGCTCGGGTGAGTGCGCGCGCGCGGCCGGGGCTCTCTTTCTGCTCGTTCTTATATGCCCTGTCAAGCTGACAGGACCTAAAAACACATGCAAATGATACACTTTGTTTCACTCTATGATGGTTAAACTCTGCAATTAATTATTTTTTCTCGGAATTAATGTTTTGGTAGGAACGAAAGTTTACATCGTATGTTTCTCCGGAATCAGCCAGCGCGAAGGACGTCTATATTCCGATTGGTTGCTGGCGTTTGCCGCTGAACCGCGTCATAGCTTATTACCATAAAGTTTAGCTACTTTCAACTTTCTAATTGATTTCACAGCATAAGCTATAAAGCTGTTTCCCAGGTATAAGCTGTGTGTTTACAGGAAATAAATAAATAAAATGCAATTTACTGCAACTGTATTCTGTTTTATTCTTATTCTTCGTGAAAATATGTTCTGCAAGATTCATTAATAAGCTTTGTTCGGGATGTTAAACTACTTTAGGAGCCCAAAGGACTGCCATGGTGAAAACATTATTTGAAATCTCCTTGTGAAATTTGCTAGAGTACGTATGGGTTAGTGTTTTGATTGCAGAAGAGTTCGACAAAGGATTACTAACACAATAATAAAACAACTCCAGGTATGTTTTTGATGAGGATATGACAATGCAAAATGGTTAAAATCTCTAAAAAGTCTATGTTGAATTATAAAGACTATTTGTTAATAATTTACTTGGGGGGGGGGGGGGGGGGGGGGGGGGGGGGGGGGGGGGGGGGTACTTATACTATATATAAGTATTATGTACTTATACTATATATAAGTACATAAACCGATTAATCGATTAATCGTAAAAATAATCGTCCGATTAATCGATTATCAAAATAATCGTTAGTTGCAGCCCTACACAACACCTCTCAAAATGCTTTGCTACGAATGCGAAAAAGCAGAAAATCGAACCTGATCTGAATTTTTTCATGACGGACTAAAGTTTCGGAGGCAGTGTGTGCAAGCGTGATTGACAAAACATGAGGTCGTATTTATTTTTTGACGTGCGAAAATTCCGGTTGCGAATTTCGGACTCAGTGTGCAAGGGCCTTTACTACAAACACATCACAACCATAGCAGAGGAGTGGGAACCATAGTCCGTCTTTCTATTCGTCCGTCCGTCTTTCTATCGTTATCTATTGTTCTATCATTCTATCTGTCTCTGTTTTTCTTTTGTCTGTTTCTGTCTGTCTGTTTCTGTCTGTCTGTCTGTTATTCTCGCCATCTATCTGTCAATCTGTCTGTCTATCTGTCTGTCTGTCATTCTATCTATCTATCTGTCTGTCATTTTATCTATCTGTCTGTCTATCTGTCTGTCTGTGTCTGTCTGTTGTCTGTCTGTCTGTCATTTCTATCTATCTATCTATCTATCTATCTATCTATCTATCTATCTATCTGTCTATCTGTCTGTCTGTCTGTCTGTCTGTCTGTCTGTCTGTCTATTGTTCTATTTATCATTTTGTATTGTCCTCTCTGTCATTTGTTCTAATGTTTGTTCGATCTGATGTTTTATCTGTCTGTCTTCTCTTTTTCTATTTATTCTTGTCGTTCTCCTATATGTCTGTCGTGTTCATTCTGTCTGCTGTTCTCTCTGTCATCCATCCATCCATCCATCCATCCATCCATCCATCCATCCATCCATCCATCCATCCATCCATCCATCCATCCATCCATCCATCCATCCATCCATCCATCCATCCATCCATCCATCCATCCATCCATCCATCCATCCATCCATCTAAATTCTAAAATAGATGGTGATTTTGGAGCTGATATGAGGAAGATAGCTAATAGATGCTGTTAATCGGTCGATAATCTGAAAATGATCAATCTATGACATATATCGAACATTTTATTGTTCAATATAGAAGTATATCAGTATATAGTCAATATAGAAGTATTTCAGTTACAGAAGCAGACACTACAACAACAGGTGCATAGTTGTGTATTAATCTACACCTCAGTTGATCTGTCAATAATGGTCAGAATTAAAGTGCCCCAGAATTTCACAGAATATTCCAGAAGAAAGTAATGTTCAGCGGTCACATTCCTCTCTCTGAGCTTATGAATCAAAGAGTGATGTCTAGAACGCTTCTGTATTGAGGTGATGGATTGTTCCAGATGTTGGTGGTCGCATACTGATTTGATGTTGAAAATATACAGATGTTTCGGGCTGGATTTTATGTAAGGATTACAGGCAAAGTCGACCGGATTCCTCCAGCGCCAAAATCATCTCTCGGCATCTGGAAGGTCACGGATTGACCCGTGTGGAGGAACAATAGAGGTTTTTTTTTTTCAGTCTTTGTGTCGTTCTTCTTTATTCTCCAGTAAAGTTGAATGTCACAGTCTAGCGCCCCCCTCGCCGGCCCTTTACATATGATAATGAGGCCGTTGTGTAGATTAGCAGGGCATCTGTGAGCGTTTTAGCGAACTCAAACTCAGAGCCTGCCAGCACTTTCTCCTCAACTTTCACCTCCTTTCCTCTTTCTGCTTGTCTTCGGATCAGAACTGAGGAGGACAGGGTTGTTTCAGATCATTTGCAGAGGTTTCTTTCTATAAAGATGCGTTTGAAGACCTGCACTCGAGCAGTGGATGTAGGAGCCGGTGTGGATTGAACGTCATGTGGTTGTATTTTGGGTTCGTTAAATGATTCTCAGATGAACTAATTTAGTTTGCTGCGGTTGAACTTACGGGGGTCAAAAACAATGCTAAAAGACTATGTTTGTGAAGCGTTCATTGTCAAGATATTTTGCCAAATGTTTGCGGAATAATTAAATGGGGTTTACAAAGTTTAAGAGATGTTCACTGACAGTGATTTCATAAATTGAGTCTCGGTGTTGGTAAGCGCTAGTAGGCGTTTCTCGACGGATCTGTATTCCCATTGGTTGGTAGTTGTCATATTGTGTCACTGCTTATTTGCATAAAGTTGAGCTCAATGAAATTTAGTCGCCACTTTGTTGTTGCAAATTACTGTCGTTGCGAATGCTTTACTGAAGCTTACTGTCTGTAATGTGTATTGTAACTGAGTTTTCAGAGTTGACGATCAAGATCTCGGACTTGTTACACCACATCCTAACCAGATGCGATGCGATAAGATTCCAGCGACAAATAATGTGTCTGTCCACACTAGACGCGATGTGACTGCGAGATGCGTTGAAATCAATCAAAACGCACAGCCAATCAGAACAACGTGTGGGTGGAGTCAGCCAATCAGAACAGTGCGTGGGCGGAGTCTCACGGCACCAGAGAGTAATCTTGACGGCACTCGCAAGAAAATGCATAAGTAGCTAAATAATCAAATTCGCAAATATTACACCATTTAGACATTATTCAAATGTCTAAAACAATCTTTGTCAAAGAATACACTTGTTTATTCACAGTTTGAACGTTCTTGTTTCCATTTGTTTAATTTCAAGATCTGAGGGGAATTATCCATTGTTGCTTTTACAGCTACAAAGCTGGAGCACTAAATGATATTCAAAGTCACATTACACGCTTTTAACATTAAATAAAGCACATAAATAGTACCTGAGATTATCATCGCCACACTTTGTGTTTGTTGTTCCAGCGCAACGTCGCAGAAAAATAGAAACCGTCGCGGCTGGTTAGGACAAAAACTCTGATTAACATGGAAATACCTTTATATGAATATACCTTTTATCGCGCGTCGTTAGGGCACTGTGTTAGCTAAAGCAAACAGCTGATCTTAAATGCTCAAGACTGAAGTAAATGCCCCTTGCAGCACACTGTAAATAACGATTATTTGAAGTTACATAAAGATCATTAGAGTGCGTTTTACATGAAAATACTGTTTCAGTCTTTCTACTTCAAAATATTGTTTAAGTTGTTACTTGCCATTCCTTTGTAATAATTTGTGAAATTTACTAGAAGTTTCTGAGTGAAAATTGTTTAAAAGTAAATATAACATTATTTTTCTTTAGTTGTAGGTAGACAAAATATTTTACAAATGGTAAATGTGAGATGGTGCCAGCAAGTTTTGCGCAGTCAAGTGCCAGAGGTTTAGTCTTTAGTTTAATGATACATGGCAGGATTTTATCTTTTTTTTGTTTTTTTTTTTGTTTTTTTGTGAAGATGTTTCAAAGGTTTTGCTCTCTGTTGACTGTATTTGACTGTGTGGTGACTAAGTGCACTTCCTCTGACCTGAGCAGTTTTAGATGAGGTGAGAAAACACAAGTGAAAAGTTCCCACCATGACCTCTGCACTTTAACAGATTCACATTAACACTCTCGCAGCTCTGATGGGCATTCGCTGTCCTCTTTGATGGGTCAGTGCCTCTCATAAGTTTTTCACATGTCCAGATTTTACTGGCACAGATTCTTTTTTAAAGAATGAAGCTCAAATCCCCTTTGAATCTGTTGACTTGGTATTCAGTTAATCATAGTGAACTATTTTTAATTCATTTTAATGGCCAAAATTGCCTGATACAATTTTTTTAAAATAATTATTTAATTTAGTTTTAATTCATTTTTATAACTCATTATTGATTTTGTTCACTTAATTTGAGGAATCCGTTACTACAAACCGACATTTAGTCCCAGTATAGCTACACCTCACCCTAAAAACATGTTATTCTTTTATTTTATTCTTTTTTATTTATTTATAACTTTTATGTTATTCTTTCAATTGTTACATTATTTTTAATTAGATAAATTTGACTTAAATTGTATGCAAAAAAAATGTTTTTAAATATTAATATAAATATTTTTATAATATTAACATTTTGTTTTATTTTGATTATATATATATTTATGTGTGTGTGTGTGTGTGTGTGTGTGTGTGTGTGTATGTATATATGTATATATATGTGTATATATTAGGGCTGTCAAACGATTAATCGCGATTAATCGCATCCAAAATAAAAGTTTGTGTTTACATATATATGTGTGTGTACGGTATATAATTATTTTCTATATATAAATACACACACATTCATATATATATATTTAAGAAAAATGTGTTATTTATATGTAAAATATTTATATATAATATAAATTATATATAATATAAATATATATACACAGTATATACATGCAAATATTTCTTAAATATATACATGCATGTGTGTGTATTTATATATAGAAAATAATTATATACCGTACACACACATATATTATGTAAAAACAAACTTTTATTTTGGATGCGATTAATCACGATTAATCGTTTGACAGCCCCAGTATATATATGTATGTATGTATGTATATATGTATGTGTGTGTGTATATATATGTATATGTATATATGTATATGTATATGTATGTACTATGTATGCATATATATATATATATATATATATATATATATATGCATACATAGTACATACATACATACATACATATATATATATATATATATATATATATATATATATATATATATATATATATATATATATATATATATATATATATATATATATATTTTTTTTTTTTTTTTTTTTTTTTTTTTTATTTATATAAAAAATAAATAAATATTTATATTTATTGCAAAAAATGACTAAACATGGGCAAAATAAACCAGCTCATGTTATATTTAGTTTGAGCTCTTGAGGTTGACAATTTTCTCATGGATAAGCACCTTGTTCACTGAACTTTTGCTGAAGAAGAGAAAAAATGGACTTCTGAACCTGTTTTGTACCCCATTTCGAGTAAAGTGCTCTCTCGCACTCGCTGCACGACAGGTTGCCATTATAGAGCCGGCCGGCGGAGGGTTTGAGCGTCCAGTAATGGCTGGCGTGTGGTGCTGGTGTATTGTGGAGGCCCGCTGAGGCACATCGTCTCTGTATGAGAGCTTTTCTTACGCTGACACAACAGATGGTTGATTTGGAAGAGTCCCACCGAGGAGCTTGAGCCATCAGATGTCTCCTTTACAGTGGCCAAGAACAAACATGAGCGAGACGCTACGGGTTTGTTGAACCGCTCCACCAGCTGGACAAGATCAAAGTCAAGGGTATGAGAACAGACCCAGTCATGACTTTGATATCGGTTTCTTGCCATGGGTGCTTCTGAAATATATGGTTTTGAAATGATATATTTAATTTGTGTGTTTTTGGATGCAGTTTCAACCCACAACCGAAATGGGATACAGATTAAACCTCAGAGCCTCAGAAACCTCATTCAGACTTAGACAAGTATTGCGCATTTCCATGATCCATATTTATTTACCTTATACAGTACTTGTTTTTACAGGTATTGTTTTGGTTTTACGATTTCAGAAGTGCATAAACTAGAGCACCTGAATAGCATTAGCATATTGCTTGTTTGCATCAAGGTTATTATGCACACTTAAACCTATAGTATGCATAAGTGAGGATTGTAAAGCATCATATATAAGTAGATTGGAAACATTATTGAATCTCTTTCTGACTTTGCTCATTACTGTATGTTGAATACAGGAGCCTTAGATGTTCTAATGCATCATGGAGTCAGAAGTCAGTTCTTGCACTTTGTCCTGTTTCAAGGCGAGGCGTATATTGTTAGAAAACGCAAATGAGCTCTAGCCTATCAGTGTTTCTGCCTCTTCAGTTTCTCCATGGATCTGCCACTTGTTTTATTTGCAGTAAACAGCACTTCCTTGTGTTTTGGGTCAGATCACTGTCTTCATAAAGACTGCTCAGGAATGTGTTTTTTTTTTTTAATCGAAATTATATGGATTTCTGTACAATAAAATATATATAACAAAATAAAACAAAATTTAAATATTATAAAAAAATATATAAAAATATTATTTAATATTTCAAATTTGTACTGAGAATCGTGTATGAATCTGTTAATACAAGAGAAGTCTCACAACTGTTTTCTGCAAAAATGAAAGCAAAGAATTTAATTTATGCTTGAAAGCAAAGAAATTAAGACAACCATACATATGTAGTATTGTATTTTACTATATACTGTTGTTCTGTAAAATAAAATTTAATTTAATTTAATTTAAAACAGAAAAAGTTATTTTAATTTAGCTAATAAAATATAAATACTATTTTTATGCAGTACTTGTTTTTATTTTACAGTACAAAATTGCAAATCTTTGATTTTTTTTAAAATAATTTTTATAAAATAAATAATATTTTGAATAATAATTTAACAATCCTATAATAGTAAGTATTATTACTATATTGTTATTAAATACTTGTTTTTTATTTCACAGTACAATAGTATTGTTGCAATAGTAAAATACTGAATTTCTTAATTGATACCATTTTGAATAATTTAATACTTATTATTATTATTATTATTATTATTATTATTATTAAATTTATTTAATACAATTAAAATTATTTCTATGAAGTACTTGCTTTTACTTTACAGTACAATAGTATAATTGCAATGTCATTATATATTTTTTTTAAATAATTTTAATAAAATAAAAATAGTATTTTGATTAATTATTATTAATAATTATTTGTTTTTTATTATACACAACAGTAGTATTATTGGAATAGTAATATTTCTTTATTGATTTGATATTTATAATATGCATTTTAATAAAATCTTATCTTATCTTTAATATACAGTCATTGAATGGGGAAAAAGGTTTTCCTTCTTCTGTTCTGTGTTTTGACTGCTGCTACTTAAGAGCATATAAAGTGTTTCTCCAGTGAATGACCCATGCTGTGAGATGTGGTTCCTGCAGCAACAGGTATCCAGGAAGGATTGTCAGATACATAAGGAAAAAGTGCCGTGTCTTCAGGGACGGGTGCTTTAATATGGGCTTCTGGCCAGCAATTTCATTTGTGGCGTGGATAGATGGCTCTGCTAACAGCCCATTTCTATTTTCTGTAGAAGGAAGGCACCGGGGGGTTTGAGAGAGGACTCTTCCAGCTGCTCGAGGGCAAGGGCAAACAGTTGACATGAACGCCAAGGATAAAGGATACTTTGGCTCTAAAACTTTGTATTTCGAGTATCAGAATTTAAAATTTTCATTACTTAATTTTTTTTGTTTTTAAACCAAGAATCTATGCAAGTATAGCAATGCTTCTAGATGCACAAGCTTGGTTTTACATTGTTGTGTTTGGAAATATGTCAGAACTCAACACAAGAGAAACAGATGTTGCATTCTCAGCATTGCCATAGTGGACGTTAGTTTAAATTAGTGTGTTTTTTTCTAGCCTTTGTGGAGCAACAGTTTAAGAACAATCTTGCTCAACAGGTTATTTAAAGCAACACCAAAGATTCTTTTGTACCTTAAAATAATGTTTCCAAAATGGCTTCAGTGGTTCATAAAACCGTCTATCGGCTATAACCGCACTATGCAAGTTTGCCAGATCGGGTAGCGGATCTCGAATGAGACATACAGTACTGTAAGAAACTACAAATTTGACTTGCTTTACGGCAAGCATTACTATAGCCGATAGGTGGAGCCTATATAAAAAAATAGCCGTTTCTGATGTCGCAATACATCATACTTTGATAAAATCATGCAACATAATAAACAAATAATAAACAAATAGTGTGTGTGCAACGGTAGGCTAAATTATTTACGACAGCGGTAATGGGCAATTCCGCTTCCAACCTGTAGGGGGACCGCAGAGGAAAAGTGTTTTGGTGTTGCTTTAAACTGTTGACATGTTTATAGCTAGTTACTCGCGCTACATTGGCTGTAATACTAATGCTGTCCTATAGAGGGGGCCAAAGGATAAACCATCATATGTCAAATCTTTTACTCTCCGTTTCCATCAGTTAAAAGGACAAATAAATGCATACTCCTAGAGCACTTTAAAGTTATATTTGTTTATACCGTCTGGAGACTCGATATTGATGCATGTGAATGCATGTTTTAAACAGTTTATTTATTTTACAGATATGTTAGTTGCGTTTTCTAAACTAATGCGCTGCTGCATTGTAGCACACGCGCACACACATACAGACAAGTGTTTTTAATGGAAACTTAAGGGGAGACACGGCAGGCAAAAACATCGATTTGTCTTCAATAACATCTCTTCTTTCAGACTTGTGGTGAAAAAAAAAAAAAAGTCCAAAATACACATTTAGGTCTTTATTTTACTACACTTTGTCTATTTGCGTCTGTAGATTTCTCCTATATTCAAAAGTTGGCGTTGTAAATCAACACGATCGCTGCCTGAACCCTGTCATCACCAGAGCCGGACAGTAACGGAGTACATTTACTTGAGTACAGTACTTAAGTACAATTTTGAGGGATCTGTATTTTACTCGAGTATCATTTTTGGGGAGTACTCATGATGACTTTACTCAAGTACATTTGAGAGGCAAATATTGTACTCTTTACTCCACTACATTTCTATCCATAACCGTGAGTACATGTTACTTCTTCTAAAAAAAAAAAAATAAAAAAAAAAAAGGAAAAAAGAAACATCTCAGAAACCCTCAATTTGTTGTTTCTCTCTCAAATGTGATTGGATTGTGCAGGCGCCACTGATTGGGACAGCCTATTAGCAATCATCTTCAGCTTTCCGCCAAAGTCAACTCCATGGTCAGATTTAGATAAGAGACGAAACCATGGACGAAACAATGGATGAAAACGCAGCAGGTCCATCCCGGGAGTATTTTTTTTCCCAGGATGGTAGGGGAAGACTCATGAATATTCATTAGGGAAGTCATGCCTGATTGGTCTTAACCCCAGTGACGGGTAGGTTTAGGGGCGGGGTTAGGGGTAGGTCATCAGACCAATCAGGGATGACTTCCCTAATGAATATTCATGAGTCTTCCCCTACCATCCTGGGAAAAAAATATCGCATCCCGAACCCGTGGCCCCACCTCGCCAGACTATTTCAATTTTCTGAACAAGTTAATGATAGTTTTCGCTTCAAGTGTTTGCTGTGTTTACCAATGTAAGCACTGTGGCAGTAGTAATGCAATATTTAGAAAATGTACTCTTGTACTCTTGATACTCAAGCACTTTTAAAAACAAGTACTTTAGTACTTTTACTTAAGTAGACATCTGACTGTAGTACTTTTACTTGTACTTGAGTAAAAATTTAGCAAGGGGTATCTGTACTTTTACTCAAGTAATGAAGCTGTGTACTCTGTCCGCCTCTGGTCATCACATACACCGTTGGAAAGCTCTCTCTCCTGTACAATGCTGTCGGATCCAAATATGGTCATTTCCTTTTTATCAGCAACTAATCGTGAAAGTACAATGGGGCATTTAACTCTTAAAAGCGAAATCTCATTGGCTGATGTCAATTTTAAAGGCCCTTTAATCAAAAATGTTTTTTTTTCTCATACTCTGAGCCAGAAATCTCCACTTCAGCAGCACTTACATACACCAAACTTTCCAGCTGTATTCCTGTCTATATTCTCAAGGTTTTTACAGAGGGGATTGTTCATATAACATTCAGATTCTGATTTATACAACATTTTATACCTAAAAACGGGGCAAAAATGGATTTTTATGGCTGTTGACAGTTTTTCAGTTATGGCTGTTGACCGTGATAAAAAAAGACATCCAAAATCCCCTCTGTAAAAACCTTTGACTCTAATATGTCAACAAAATGAAACAACATTTTTTAACCTGGCTTTATCCAATGTTCAGATTTCTCTTCTGGAAATATATGCAAATTAGCGCATATTTAATGAGATACTACCCAATTTGCATATTTAAACATAAATATTCTAAAAACTTGTAATACAAAAGATATTTGTCTTGTGAGTAATCATTTTTGGTTTCATGCTGATATCAATTTTTTTTTTTTCTATTCACCTGGGGTGTCTCCCCTAGCTGGGGAGATCTTGTTAATTGGAAAAATACAAGATACATTTCTAGAATATTCTACAGATATTCCATAGAAAAAAATCAATCAATCAATCAGTCATTTATTAATAGAGCACATTTAAGACACAACCGAAGTTGACCAAAGTGCTTTACAAGCAATAAAAAAAATATCAGCTGTATGAAAAGTGAGCCTTGGTTATTTGCACAGCATTGCAAAAGCACAGGGAACTGCTCTTTATAAATGCACTAGCGCAATCAATGGGGACTTGAATGCATGAGAAAATGCAAATGCTGACTTAACCTGTTACTGCATTTGAACTTTGACTGCATTATGCTTTTACAGACTTTAGATAGTTCATGACGTTGCCTTCAGCTGATTTCTTCAAGAGAGGTGTGTGCCATGTCAGTTTTTCCATCAATATATCATCATGTACATTGTCACTAGACCCAACAAAAGCTGGATGTTTTAAAATGCGCACTGCTTTTTCCTCCATGCCAATGCTTGAGGATGGTAAAATGCACCAGATGTTTTTCTCTTTTTTGGTTTATCTCTACGCTTTAGTCTTTTATTCCCTGCTCATTTTCTTATTTCCACTCAGGACACATTATCAGCATCTCTTTGCCTGTCTAATCTGAGTCGGTCTGGTCGCTCTCCCTTGTCGCACAAAATGGAAATTTCTTCCAGCCACCAACTGTTGATCACCGAAGGGTGTGATTCCCCTACAAAAACGGGCTATTAAATCCCCAGCGGTGCCCGTGGCAGGCCTCAAAGAGCCCGTCTGATGCGGGGGGCCCGTCTTATTACAGAGGAGGTTATAGACTCGTAACGTCCAGACCCGCACGCTGGTGCTAATTTGAGTGTCAGCTTGTGGTGGACGCCTCCCCGTCGAGAGCCCTGAGTTATGAGCCACAGATTAAAGGAAGGGTGTGTTTCAGGGGGCCGTTTGGATCCGTGTTCGGGATGGCCCGACTTGGCCCTCGACCCAAACAAACACCCACCGTTTAGAATAACTCCGTCAGAAGGATGAGAATGAGTTCCCAGAACCTAATCATGAACTCTTACATTTAAAAGCAACACATTAACTGGCTTAAGGGTTTAATTGCTTGGATTTTGTTGACAGGATTTGGCCCGTTTTCATGGCATTTTCAATCTGCCCCTTCAAGGCTGCGAACTGCTCCGTTGAAGCAGAAATACGAGTGTTTATGAAACCAGAGATGCCAGTGTCTGGTTACCGTTACCAGGCTTTTTTTCTTTCTTTTTCTTTTTTTGGACCGCGAGTGTGAGGAATTTAATAATCGCCATCCGTATCACCTCAAGGTTAAAAAAACGGTCCTTGAAGTTTGATTGAAACCAGAAAAATAGTTTGAAGTCTTGAGCGAGGTGTAAATTGCTCGTGTGTGTTATTTTGTGTTCTTAGATAATAGGCTGTGATCTCTTTATTTAACCTGAATAAGGACAAAAATAAACAATGTTGGTTAAATGACGTACATTTTAGTTGAATTTGAAAAGGAAGGCCTCCTTGAATAGTTTCATTACCTCATTTTCCCATTCAGCCATTTATTATTAATGAAAGCTGTTTAGTGCTTTTTCATGCCGTAAGGTGTCTGGTTGTGAGTGTTGTTTAAAGGCAGGGTATTTGTTCTAGAAATTTGTTCTCTTTTGTTATGCTGGATGAAAGTCTCTTCATATCCTGAGAGCAATCACTAAGTTAAGTGGTCTAAATGTGTGTGTGTGTGTGTGTGTGTGTGTGTGTGTGTGTGTGTGTGTGTGTGTGTGTGTGTGTATATGTATGTGTATATACCAAGACATCCAGTTTATGCTGCATTCACACCATAATTACTGTAATTTGGAAGAGATGGACATCTGTGACGTTATACTCGGAGCGGTTCGTGACTCGAATTTATGCGTTTCAGTTGCAACACTATCAACGGTGAAATGAATCTGCAGCAGTCAGGTGGTACCAGTGTTGGGGAAAGTTACTTTGAAAAGTAATGCTTTACAATATTCCGTTACTCCCTTAAAAAGTAACTAATTGCGTTACTTAGTTACTTTTTTAGAAAAGTAATGCGTTGCGTTACTTTTTTTTCACCTCGACTGGGCTTGTTTTTTTATAACATAAAAAGTTACATTTTTGGCCACATGTAAAGACCCTTTCACACCAAAAGTGAAATAATAATCCTCAGGCTGAAGGAAATGCAGATTCACGCGTGTTCAGTAGAGGCCGCCCATCAAACAAACCTTTCAGCTGCTTCGGTTCTGGAGAACAGAAGAATAGGATGCAGGAGAAGAGAGTTTAACACTGACTTTACCAATAAATAAATAAAAAAATCTTTAGTCATTTTTGCTTATGGTTTAGCTGAATCATCGAAGGTCAGAAGCAAGTACATCGGTCAATAAAGTGAGATTAAATGCATAAAAATTTGTTTTATTTAACATATTTAGTTATTGGAGGTTTGCATGTTGTATTCTGATTCTGCATTTCACTGATTTTATTCATTTTGAGGAATACTGAATCTTTTTTTGTGCAAGTGAGATGAGTAAATGCACGGTCACATTTAGTCTAGAACTACAATAACCATCATGTTTACACACACAACGCCTCTGCACTTCAATTTGTCTCAACATGAGGACAGGAGAGCTGTTAGTCAATAAATGGGAAAACAAAGTAACTTGCGTTACTTATTTGAAAAATTAACTCAGATATTTTGTTGTAAATTTTGAAAGTAATGCGTTACTTTACTAGTTACTTAAAAAAGTAATCTGATTACGTAACTCAAGTTACTTGTAATGAGTTACACCCAACACTGGGTGGTACAGGTCAGAGCTCTTTAAGTTGTTTATGTTCATCATTATTATTATTGTAATGTTATGTGCTTTGAGACATGAGGTAGTTTAACGTTGTCTCTTCTGCTCTACACGTTCATGTATTTAAGGAGGCATGCCTTTCAAAGCTCTGACTCTGGGATCTTATGCTTTCAAAGCTCACTATTGCTAGCCTTGAAAATTGTCTGACGGTCACTGTCGCTTGTGTCGCCGGAAACCGCCAGCTCTTGAACGAACTGGATCATGTCGCTTTGTTGCTGCCTTTCGCTCGGATGCGTAACGAAAAAGCGCAACGAAAAAGCGAATAGTTTGTGTGCGAATAGTTTGTAGTTCGCGTCAAAACCATTCACATCAGCCGCGACGTGAATTTGCGACGTCTGTGACGTTCAGAGCTTCAACATTCCAAAACTTTCGCGCCGACAGCTGAGAAAACATGGACACTTCATCATCATCCAGTGAAGACAAGCTTTTCATTTTCTTTAAAAGTATGCTAATGTCCACTTTTAGTTTCCTTTTCCTCTCTCCTTTTTCTCACATAGGTGTCCCTGAGGTTTTTCCATTTTTTTTTGCGTCTTCAACTAAACACAGTGCGTTTTGTAATGTCACTACACATTACATGTAACACACGAAGTAAGTTAAAATCATTCGACTAGAAACTGTAGATATCACACAAAGAATGTATAGTATACTAAAAGCAGCCCTAAATAGTCTCACTACATTTTGTTACATGTTCAAAGTAAACACGGTCTCTGTCTCTATCTTTGACGATAGCAGTGAGCTTTCTATCCCAAATGTAGTTTAGCCTGCTAGCCTACACAGCACAGGACTACACAACGACTAAAACTATCACACAACATACTCACAGTCGTGATAACCGAGTTGGTTGGCAATGCTACGCCACACATGGTCTTTCAAACCGTTGTCCTTTTCTGTCGCCTCAAAAGTAAAAACAAATCGACATCGAAGCGAAAAAAATAAAAGTCGTTTTTTCACCGCAGCACATTCGCGTTCGGTGTGGAAGCACTCATTACACAAACAGCTGATCAAAAAATAAAACCATTATTCGTGCGTCAAAATCACGTCCAGTGTGAAAGGACCTTTAGTCAGGAGATGATCTTAGGTTAGGTTTTCACTCATCATATCAGTGTAACACCAAAGCAGCGTGTTTAAACTCTCTCCCGGTGTCCTGACTTTGCAGCACAGCTCTCCTGTCAGAGCCGGTTTGGATGATGAGGAGGTCTGGAATGACCTCAAGAGAATCACAGGATTCAGCTCTTTCTGCCCTGCGTGTATGACGTCTTGTATTGCGTTAAAAAGTGCAATGCACAAAAGATTTTTTTTTTTATGAGCTCAAATCTCCCACAAACCTTTCTAATAGTACACAAGCATATCCAAAGCATATAAAATCTCAATCTTTGCAAAAGAAACCCCCCATAATAATAATTAGATTTTATCATTTAAGAAAATGACAGCGTTTGTCCATGCACAAGTCTCCACTATAGTGCCACGATGTCTACAATGTGGTTTATTATGAATAATCATGTGTAAATAAGGTTCATTAAAAAAGATTCAAACTAAAAACAGCATTAAATGATGGCAAGTTTAAAATAATGGATGCTCTGAACATGGTGTGCTTACAATATTTCCCCGCGGGTCCAGCGATCACGTCTGAAGCTGACAGTGCCATATCATTTTAAAGAAGGCTGACAGCACCGGGTTCTCCTGGTGACGGCACATTAATACTCACACAGCCTCTAATCAGGCCACCGTGTCAAAAGATTATTTTAAGACCTGGCGAAACAGCTCCAAAAGAGACAAAAAGGGCCCAGCCAGAGACAGAAAATGAGTTCATTGCTATAATTAGTCTCGCAGCCACCACCCCCTCTCCCCAGTTTCATTTCTTTGGCCTTGGAGGTTGACCAAAGATAATGACTGCTGAGTTTTTCTCATTAAAGACCTTTGAGTGTGAGTGTGTGTGTGTGTGTGTGTCAGACCTCCCATCATCAGCTTCCTTCACACACACACATAAGCCCCAGTCACAAAACAAACCCTGTGCAGGTCAGAGGTCATAGGGATGATATATTTTTGCTGACCACCACCAGGTTGAGCTGCAATCAGAGGTCCCTGTAGAGAACGACACGATGGAGAACATTTATCACTGTCTGTGTTCTAGATGGACTTCATCGGTTCTCAGACCACCGTGATGTCTTGTTTATGAGGTGGCAGATGTTTACACTTTCCAGAACCTTTCCTCCCTCTGTTTCTCTGTGGTGAACAAGAAACATCCATCTGATCTGCTGAAGATAGAAACTCCTGAAGACGCATCTTGTCTGTAGTTGTTGACCAATATTTCGCCAATGCTGACATTTATCAGCCAATGTTTTTGGATTGCTATCAGCCATCGGCCATCAGAAAATCCATATTGGTCGACCACTATCCATGAGCACTTGCCTCGTTTACATTTTTGCATTTTTATTAGCAATGAACTATGTCGGTACCACATCAGTTATTGGCCAGTATTAGGTTTTTTTTATATAAATGTCTCTAAATTGGTCATTATTGGATATATATGTATCTGCCAATAGTACATTATAATTGTGTAATCTCTAGCAAACCTCAAGATGAATATCCATTTTTCATACTATACCTTTATAATGGCTAAATTCAGTTAGCAAAAAAAACATTTGATTTTAGTTTTTAATGTTTCATTGATTCATTCATTGATTCATTCATTTATTCATTCATTCATTCATTCATTGATTCATTCATTTATTCATTCATTCATTCGTTCATTGATTCATTCATTTATTCATTCGTTCATTCATTCATTCATTGATTCATTCATTGATTCATTCATTCATTCACTGATTCATTCATTCATTCATTTGTTCATTCATTCATTTGTTCATTCATTCATTCATTCACAATATTCCATTAAAATAATTGATAGATTTTTAATATCATTGCATCCCTAGTGTTTAATTCTGCTCTAGTTTCTGCACTACTCTAACTAGATTAAACTTGAATCTTGCCTTTGCAATATTGCATTATTAGATCTTGTATGATAAATTGCTTGTGATTTTTTTTTTTTTTTTTTTTCATTTTTAGGTTTCTTTGAACATAAGAACTTTGAGGCCTTCACAAAAAGCCTTTGGAAATGATTGCCAGGGTTTTGGTTTGCTTTGATGAACTGGTACTTTAAAGGTCCCATTGCATGGATTATTTTATTAGTTTAGAATGTTTCCTCGGGTGCCCTTATAATGTTAGTATGTTTTTTAGATCAAAAGTTGTTATAATTTAGAAATAAAAGGCATATTTCCTAGCCTGATTTTAGCCTCTGATCTGAATGTTTGAAGGGGGCGTTTCTGCTGAGAGACTTCAGTGTAAGTGATTGGCTGATTCCACTGATGTAAGTGATTCCACTGCTGTGATTGGCTGACATGCTTGCATATTTAGCATTACATGTGGAACTCTCTCGAAAACTTTTACTATTACAGCTATTATACGTTTTTACTATTACAGCTATCGGGATTAACGAATCTTGAGAAGTATTTAGATCTATTCCCATCACATAAAAGGTTGCAGTGATGAGCATTGAGCAGATGACAGTCTGTTGATCGCGTGAATGAAGATCTTATCATTGCAACGCAGTTTCTGCACTCTCACTAATGATTTCACAAATGCAAACATGGGGTAAGTACAGTAAGAGCAGCGTACTGCAGAGCAATATGGAGCAGAGTACTGTTGTGCAGTGTAACAGCGTCATTGATTTCATAACGAGTTTTGGCAAGTGTCCAGATAAACTCGCGCTGTGTGATTAACAGCTTAGGTGATTGGAAAGGGATTGTTCTTTGATCGCTTTCTGTATATATTAATCACAGTTTAAGTGAGATTATTTTCATCCTACTAAGAGAAACGACGTGAAGTTGATCGTTTAGTCACTGGCTTGATTTACTGATGCATAAACAGTTTTGAACGACTTTGAGAGAAAGATTATCTGTCTGAACTTGAACAATTACACATCAGACATTCACATAACCCACTGGTTCTTCAGAGGCTTGGATGAAGGAACTAAAAAAATACTTTTGTGTTCATTTGTACATCCAAACACTGAGCAACTGCAATGCTTCGCTCGTTTGCAAGCTATGATGTCTCTCGAGGAAAAAACAATATTGCTCGCGCAGCTCATTTTCTCATGGGCGGGCCAGAAGAGAAAGGGGAGGTGACCTTTCCCCTTATGACGACATAAGGGGAAGATTTCTAGATTCGCCCGTCTGAGCTTTCATTTTCTCAAAAATACCCAGGGCTTGGTTTACACTCATCAAAACGTCTAGCCACTGGGGGACCATAGGCAGGCTAGGGGAACTCATATTAAGGTTAAAAAACCTCATAAAGTGAAATTTTCATGCAATGGGACCTTTAAGGTATCATTTGGATTTAGATAGATGTATAGATTTGTAAGGAAATTTTGGAGAATGATCTTTCTGCTGGAATTCAGCAGCTTGTTCTGAGTCTCGTTACATTGAAGGAGACACTTTTAGGCACAGTTCAATAGTCCTTGAGTGTTTTGTGGATGGGATTTTTCCACAGTGACCCTGCTGTGTGTCTGTGTGTGTATCTTAATGATTGTGTCGATGTGAAAAGGGATTACGTAATCGGAGCCCCTCTGTTTTGTCCTTGCTCATCCTTTCAGAAAAGCCTGTCTCATTTAATGAAGTTATTTCAGGAAGCACTTTTGCTGCTGCTGCATTTCAGTGTGAAAACTGTTAGTTAGGTTACAGCACTGGAATCCAAAATCCTGCTCTCTTGAATTGTTAAGGACAGTACAGTCTGTAGGAAAAGTCAATGCAAGTTAAGCAATGCAGTCATAAAATGTCATGAAGCTAGCTGTTCTATATAGCTATAATATATGAAATGTTACGTTTTCTTTCTTTTTTTACATTTATGTGAGTCTACTTACAAAAATGTATTAGTACTAGCATGATTTCATCACCATAATCATTTTTCAAAACACTAAGTGATACCATGATTTTTCTTAAAGACAAACCCAGTTAAAGGATTTGCAAAATGTAAAATGTTGAAAATGTTTTCTGTAGGTCTCTGATAGGCTTTTGTTCAAACAATATTTTGATTTTTTTTTTTTATCTATTCTGCCTCAATCATGTAATTTATTTGAATTTATCTTAATTTCTGGGCTTTTCCAGGCAAATACTGTGATTTATGCAATTATTCAGTTGATTATTCTACATGCAAGGTATTTTTTTCAATCAATTCATGGTAATAAAAATAACCATTTGAAGACACTCTTTTATCCAAAAACTACAACTAGGGCAGCAATCTCCCTTCCAAATTCAGTGTTCTCAATCCTAGTTGCATTTTATGTACACCAACTGTGAATTTGGGTCAAACCTGCACTTGCAGGTCATCAGATCAAAACGCCTTTTAAACCTTTGCATAATGCTAAAATTACATCATGCAGCACTGGCCTATATATTGTTTAATGTATATTTGTAACCTCTATGTTAACCTCTCAGTGGTGGTGTGCCGTACATCAGAAACTGAACCGTGGGAGAAGGTGAACACTGTGAAGATTGGATGTATTGTCCCTTGTTCCTGTTCCTGTTTTTAATTTTATTTTTAGGCCTAGGGAAAATAGAATGAAAATTAGTAGTTCTGTTCAGAAAAAAGGGTCGTGCATTTTACGTTGTAGGTCAAGCTATATAATGGATTTAGCAGATTTTTTTGTGTGCTGATAGCAATGTCAGGTCTTGTTACATGATTCTGTTTAGCACATTATACCAGGATGCATGAATGTGGCATTTGCACGATATTCATGAACATGAAAATCCCATTAAGGTCATCAGTGGCACCTTCCCAACCCACAAATGTTAGCAGAAGTTCAAATGCTGGAGTCCCCACTGGGAACCTTTAACACACACACACACACACACACACACACACACACACACACACACACACACACACACACACACACACACACACACACACACACACACACACACACACACACACACACAGAGTACATATATGTATTGCATTTGGGGGCTCCAGTACTCAGTGGGAGTGATAAATGTGGCATGAAAATAAAGAGTTCTCCTTGCCTAATGCATAATCCAGTTTGAAAACCACTGAATGTTCTCTTGATTTGAACCCCTACTTGGCCAATACAAGTAAGCAAAAAAGCAAAAAGAAATGGACATTAATATTTGTAAATAGTCTCTTTGTGAGAAGACCTAGTTGAAGGAGTCATCAGGCCTGTTTTGCGGTACACACCCTGCCACTTATCTAACAGTCTTACATTGTTCTGTGGTCATAAGGAGGTTTTGAGAAAGACATCCCACTGCCTTGGAAGAGTGTCTGAATAAATGTATTCTGCTGTTCTCTGTGAGATGCCTTAATGTGCTTTTGTTTTTCTCCTTGCTCCCAACAGATCGCTCTCCTCCAGCTGTCATCCTAAATTAGCTGAGCTCTGTGAAAGGAAAGCTGTTTCAGCTGACCCCTTCTGCTCCTTGAAGCTCCAGCCGTCCGTGACACCCAAATGCTGCCTGTCTTTCATCAAACTGGTCACTCCTGAAGAGAAATGGACTTGGAGTGAAAGGAACCCCTTCATGTGGACTCTAGGACAACTCTTGAGCTAGTTGAGATAGCTGGCCCTGGGATTCAAATGGGTGACCTATGACAATGTAACCGATAAGGGGACTTGAGTTCTCGCTTTCCCAAGCAGCTGCAAGACGGATATGAGCTTGAGCCGTGGGTATCGACGATAAAACAAACCTTCCATCGCTTGAGGGCTTCTCTAACGTCATGCAGTCATCTGAGGAATTGTTTACCAGGAAGCTGAAAGCATTGAATGAGAGTATGGGACATCCAGCGACCAACACACAGGGCAAGCTGGAAGGGGGTGGTAAAACGAACGGGACGCCCGCCATGCCTAAAATGGGGGTGCGAGCCAGGGTGACGGACTGGCCCCCGAAAAAGGAGGGTTGGGAAAGCCGAGGCGGACCCAACTATGAAAGCGTCATCATGGCCTTTCAGAACGGGCAGCCAGACCAAAGTGTGGAGGTCACGGATTTGGGCGAAGCACCAATGGAGCCTGAGTATTCGGATACAAAGTATTCCCTGAGTGACCTTCTAAGTCGATCCCCTTTGAAGGGACTTTATCCCATTCGCCAGCGGAGTAATAGTGACGTGACCATCAGCGACATTGATGCGGAGGACATATTGGACCAGAACGCCGTCAACCCAAACACCGGTGCCTCGTTGCATCGGGAATACGGCAGCACTTCCTCTATTGACCGCCAGGGTCTCGGGAATGAAGGGTTCTTCACCATGTTGCGAGGATACCGGATTGACAGTTTGGACCATCGCAGCGCCCCGCCTGTCGGTTTCCCAGAACTCCTTCGCTACGACACAACCCTCTCCCCAAGCTTGCAGACCGCCGCTCAAATAGCCCGCGGTGAGATCGTCCGAATCTCAGGCTACGACTACGTGGACAGCTCACTCCTCTACAGCCGAGAAAGAGAGAAGTCTTTCATGCATCGTCTCAAGTCGGAGTCATCCGAGACTTCACTGTTCAGGAAGTTGAGGACTATTAAGAGCGAGAACGATGGCTTACGGCTCTCCACCGAGCAGGACGACCGCCGGCCGCTCAGTTTTCAGAAATGCTTTGCTCACTATGACGTCCAGAGCGTCCTCTTTAACATCAGTGAAGCGGTGGCAAACCGTATCAGCCTCAACCAGAGGAAAAACACCACAACCGGAGCTTCTGCTGCCTCGCAGTACCAAATCCCAGGAGGTGGACAGCTGGGTGGGAATAATACTGGACCTGCATCCATGTTCGAATCGCCACTGGGAAGTCGGGAAGACCTCAATCCCAAGGAGAACCTGGATGCGGATGAGGGGGATGGGAAAAGCAATGGATTGGTGCTCAATTGCCCACATTTTCGCAATGAGGTTGGTGGAGAGGGGGAGAGGAGGATCTCTCTCTCCAGGGCCACTAACACCAACTACAGTGCTGGAGGAGAAAACTGCTCTTTCGAGTCGTCCTTGAGCTCCCACTGTACCAATGCTGGTGTGTCTGTACTGGAGGTGCCACGGGAAAGCCAGGCAATCCACCGTGAAAAGGTCAAGCGGTACATCATCGAGCACATCGACCTGGGAGCGTATTATTACCACAAATTTTTCTATGGGAGAGGTAAGTCTTGTTATTTTTTTGCATGAAAAATGGGGTTTGCACCATGAAATCTTTCATTCCATGTTGTATTTAGAATATTCATCAGTTCATGTTATTCCAAAAAAAACTAAGTTTTTAATGTTTGTGATCTTACTTTGCTTCTGAAACATTTTTCTTCTTTAGCGGATGTCATAAAGGTTGTGTTGGTGTTTTTTAATTTTTTATCAATTATACTAAATTACACAACCCAAGTAAAAACTCTAAACTAAAGTGCCCAAAAAAAGAAAGTAAGCTACACTGCAAAAAATACTTAAAAATTAAATGATATAGATTCACTTGAAAGGCTACACTGAATAAGATATAATAATAATAATAATAATAAGAGTTTTCATAGATTTTCTCTTGAATTGAGGTGCATTTTGGCTAATTTCACTTTCTTTTAAGTAGTTTATATACAAGTTAAAAAATCTAAATAAAATACACACAAAAAAAATCAGCCAGTTCAGTGAGATAAAATACATTCATATTATTGACACATCTATGAAAACAAGTCTATCTCCTTCAGTGTTGCATTTCAAGTAAATTTAAAGAGTTTTTAGATATTTTAAGGAGAATTACCTCATTAACTCACCCTCATATCATTCGAAACCTGTATGACCAACTTTTCTATACAATGAAAGTCAGTGGGTTTCAATGCTGTTTGGAACTTTTCATCAAAATATCTTCTATTGTGATCCACCTGAGGGTGAGTAAATAATTTCCATTTCTTTGGGTGAACTTTAGCTTTAACTCGAAAATGAGTACAAAATACTTATTACAAACTTAAAATCCATTTTTTTTGCAGTGTTAATATTTTCTCCTTTTGGATGCTATTCTGGTGATTTAGGGACCGATACAATAGCAAGTTTTTTGTAATCCTGATGTTTATTACACATTCTGAAAGGAGAAACGCTTGTGGCATGGATTGAGGTGTGAGAATGTTCGCCTGTCTTTGGCCTGTGATTTGTCATGTGAGAATAGACAGGGTGAGGTGCAGCTGTTCCCCTCCGAGGAGCCGTGATGGCGAGAGGTGAGACGGGACCCTCTCCTCACACCGCAGTCCCACCGCTCTTCATTAAAACACCTCAGCGTGTCTGGGAATGGAACGAGCAAACGATACTTCGACTTATCCTGCACAATGTCATTGGTGTTTGACTGAGAAGGTGTCAGCGGCTGTCAGACTGCTTTTTTTGCATGTCTGCACATCTGCATAGGCCTGACAGGATTGTGTTACCCATTCCTAAGCTCTGGAAAACAGCTGCTCCACCTCTTGCCATGCAGAAATTCGTTTCTTTCCTTTGACTACGCTGAATAATGAGCCGCAGCCTGTGGGTGAAAGCTGCGATTGTGTCCTGCACGTTCACGGGCTTTCCAGCCATAGCGAATGAGCGAATTACAGCTCAGCTCAAATGACAATAAATCATGTTAGCAAGCTCGTTCTATTGGGAAATGGATAATCATCCGCCTTGCCGTGTCGCCAAAGACCTTTCAAGCAGAAGAGCTCAATTTCCTCTGTGTAGTAGAGCTGCGCCATTTGTACAGGGATATATTTAAGACACTGATTAGTCTTGTGCATTTAACTATATATTGTAAGTGCCGTTTAAAGAGGGAGGGAGTTTAAACTCGAAATGAAATCCAAATGGACCCTATTCAAACAACTTTTTTGGATGTATGGGCTCTTCATTAATTCTAAACTAATAGCCAAATCAATTTATTTAGTTATTCTTATACTGTAACTTGCAGGTAATGCAGATTTACTAATATATTGCTAATGGTTAACAGTAATTTAATGCTGATTAATACAACAAAGATAAAGGCATTAATAGCAAATAATGACACATTTGTCAAGAAAGAAAATACATTTGGTTTCCTCTCAAGCTTCTCATCCACTCAAACATCCCATTTCATGTTGATTTTATTTAAATGCATAACTTCAAATTGAATTAAAATGAAGGCATAACTTGAATGCATAACTTTACATTGAATTCAATTGAATGGATAAATTCAAACTGAATTAAATTGAATGCATATCTTAAATGCTTGACTTTAAATCAAATTGAATGCATAACTTTTAAATTGAATTAAAAATAAATGCATGACTTGAATGCACAACCTAACATTAAATCAAATTGAATGGATAACTTTAAATTGAATTAAATGTAATGCATAACTTTAAATTGCATGAAATAGAATGCATAACTTTAAATAGCATTAAATAGAATGCATAACTTTAAATTGAATGCATAACTTTAATTCATGGCTTTAAATTGCATTAAATAGAATGCATAACTTTAAATTGCATTAAATGTAATACATAACTTTAAATTGAATGCATAACTTTAATGCATGGCTTGAAATTGAATTAAGTGGAATGCATTATGTGAGACAGATACTGATTTTATTTTGACTGTCTGACTTTCCTGACTTCAAACTAACAGTCAGAGTCCATTTGACCTTTATAGCTGCTCATCACCCCATCAGCGTCTCTACAGGACCTGAGAAGGACAGACCTGTCAACATATCTCTCCCAAGAGCCACTATCCCTTTCACACCTTACTTTCCATGATGCTTTTATCACCCAGGGAGTAGCATTGATTCCATTAACTTCCTCTCTCTTCGTGACCAAGATCTGCGTGATCGGAGAGGAGGCAAGATGTGACATGCCTACTGAAGGTCTACACTACGGTTGCATTAATGCATGAATGTTATTAATACTTCATCTTGTTAAGCATCATGGCCTCCTGTTGGTGATGGGCAAGCTGATGTCTTTTTATCGTTCTATTAAAGTGTATTTTAGAGAAGAATTCAGCCGTGTTTTGCTCTTCACTGCAGCTTTACCCTCACGAGTGTGTTCAAGTGGATGAATGACGTGTCACTGGTGAGGGTGTTTGTTGTCGTTCACCACTGGATTTGAGTTGGATTAAGGGCTGTTGTTGAACAGATCTCAGATCGCAGATCTCTCCCATCATGCAGTTCGCTTCTGCTATCGTAACTTTGAATAAGGTTGTATTTGTTTTTCGTGTTGTGCCATCAGCAGGATCCCACACACTACTTGAGCTGTTGCTAATTTCTTTGTTGTCCCATATTTTTTTTGTGTGTGTGTGTTTTGCATCAATACGCATTATCCTAATGGTTTCCCGCTTTGGCATGCTTTAGTACACATTGCCTGCTATATTGCATAATTTTGGCCTCAGGTTTTCAACATTGTGTCCAAATGCATGTTTGTCTACAAAGGGGCTTACTGAAAAGGATATCAAAAAGAAAGAGGTTAAGCCTCGTCTGTGGTGGGTTTTATTTCTGTTGTTAATCTCTGATGGACTCCTGTGGTCCAGTGAAATCAGAGATTATGGATCATATATGACACTGATGTGTCTGCGGGAATCTGTGAAAATCTATGGAGATGCTCCCTGGACCAGACGACATCATTGCCATGTAGACATGACAGATAACTAGGACATTTCTCTCCATTATAGCACCATATTAAAATAATCCACATTTGCCATTATTTTATTTTATTTTATTTTTTTATATTTTATTTTATTTTTACTCCAAAATCAAGAGTATCCATCCATCCATCCATCCATCCATCCATCCATCCATCCATCCTTTTTTTGTTTCATCCTTTTGTCCTTCCACCCATCCATCATTTTTCCTTTCCATCTATCCATCTATCCATCTATCTATCTATCTATCCATCCATCCATCCATCCATCCATCCATCCATCCATCCATCCATCCATCCATCCATCCATCCATCCATCCATCCATCCATCCATCCATCCATCCATCCATCCATCCATCCATGTTTTTGTCATTCCATTCATCCATCGTTTTGTCCATCCATCCATCCATCCATTCATTTTTTCGTTTCATCCCTTTGTCCATTCATCCACCCATCCATCCCTTCTTTTTTCGTTTCATCCCTTTGTCCATTCATCCATCCATCCATTCTTTTTTCGTTTCATCCTTTTTTCCTTCCATCCATCCATCATTTTTCTGTTCCATCCATCCATCCATCCATCCATCCATCCATCCATCCGTCATTCCATCCATCTATTCATCGCTTTGTTGTTCCATTCATCCATTTTTTTTTGTCCTTCCATCCATCTGTCGTTTTGTCGTTCCATCCATCCATCCGTGCATCCATCCAGTGTCACAATGCAAAAAATCCTATAGTAAAATTCTATTTATTTATTTGAGACAGATGATCTTAATTGTCATGAAAATAATGTCACAATGTATGTCAAAATGCAAAAATCATAATGGTCCTAAAATAAACTTGCTTGCTTTATTTTTTTAAATAATGTCACAATGCAAGAATCCTAAGATAAGAAGGTCTGTAGACGGTTCTCAGTGGAGTTTCCCGTGTGTGTGTGTGCAGTGTCTCCTCAGCATGACCAGCACCAGAGAGGCTGTGAAGAGTTTAAACAGCTCTTACTGTCCGGTTCACTCAGGGTCTCTCACTCACTTTATAGGGTGTTCCCAGAAAGTGCTATCTGTCCTTCTTGAACCTGACCTCATATCTTGCTCTCGTTCCTGTCATTAACCCCCAGAGCACCAGAACTACTTCGGGGTGGATGAGAACTTGGGCCCGGTGGCTATCAGCGTACGGAGAGAAAAGCTGGATGATGGGAAAGACAAAGAGGCATCGCAGTATAACTATCGGGTCACCTTCAGGACGAGTCAGGTACGCCAGCGCTTGACAAATGGACATGAATCTCTCAGCAAATATTGATATAAATAACTATTGATAATTAGTTTTGATTTTAATTGGATTAATGAATGAGCATATCATGTGTAATTAAAAATTAATGGTTTGATGACCTTAATTGCAATACCATTTTTAGTAGTTTTAGAAGGACTAATGGTGTTGCACTGGAAATAATAGCTAAAATTATAAACATTTAAATAATTAATTACAGTTTTACCTGCTGAAATGAAGGAAGCATTTAATTAATATTAAGAGGTAAAACCCTCCCTCTTTCATACTTACAAGCTTGAAAATGTCTTGGTTTGCATTGGCAACATTTATAAAAATCCCTACGATATCAATTGCTAATAATTTTATTAGTGATAGAATCATGAAATTGTCATCAAAATAATTTTATAATGCAGGAATTTTAATGGTCCTCACATGAACTTAATTTTCTAAATTATTTATTTATGTTTATTTATTGTTTGTTTGCTTTCTTATTTATTCATTTATGTACTTATTTACTTGTTTAATTACCGGTATTTATTAATTTGGGACAGATCATCTTAAGGGTCCTAAAATAAACTTTTACAATTCTTTATGCAAAATATAATTTCCTTTTTTTCTCTCTCATGGGGTGAAATATTATTAGTATTATTGTTATTATAATTTTCGAGGACAGTAAATCAACAAATGCCCACATGCAGATTTTCCTTTTTCTCCACCGCATTAAACCTTAGGCTTTGATCTTCAGCTTCTAATGGTGCTCGTTCACAATTAATCTGAATTATGAAGCCTCTTGTCATTTCCTACATGCCATAGATGCTCAAATGACTCAAAATCTCAGAATGACCCTTTAAAGAGATGCTAGAGAATTCAGCATAAAAGGCTTTTACTCTATAAGTGCAGATAAAAAGGTTGAGACTCAATTTCTTCCTTTCAGACGAAAGCGTGCCCTCGAATCTCCTGCAAGGGGGAAGATTTCACTGATAATAACTTGATATCCCAATATATCTTTACATATTTTTAATTGAAAGAATCCTGTTAGTTTATAAGAAAAAGAATAAGTACTTGAGGTCACGTACTCATATGGCAATATTAAGCCATCGGATAATAAGGATTTTGATTGTTTGAGGCAGGAAAATGTCCTTGCTGTTTAATGCATGTGTAATGATTAGATTAGACACTAACAGCTCTTGTCCTTCTCTGGCCCTCCTCAGTTGACCACCTTGCGTGGGGCGATTCTGGAGGACGCTGTGCCATCCACGGCGAGGCACGGGACGGCCCGCGGTCTCCCACTGAAGGAGGTGCTGGAGTACGTGGTGCCCGAGCTGAACATCCAGTGCCTTCGACTGGCCCTCAACTCACCCAAAGTCCCCGAGCAGCTCCTCAAGCTGGACGAGCAGGGGGTGAGGACTCGTCTAGAACTCTGAAATCTCATGTTATGTAAACGATATTCAGATATGCAGAGTAGGGCTGCACGATTTGGGGGGAAAAATCTTTAAGCAATTTTTGTCAGAAAAAGCATATGCAATAAAAAAATATATTTAAAAAAAAAAAGTCCCACTTTATATTAAGTGGTTTTAACTACTATATACTAACATGGAAATTAATAATTTGATACAATGGAACTTACATGTTTAAACACATACATGTTTTTACATTGTACTTGTATTTTAAAAATAACTGCATGTAATTACAGCTGTAATTAATTTATGTAATTACATTTATAATTACACTGTTGACCCTTCCCTTACACCTTAACTCACCCTTAAACCCACCCAATCCACCACACCTGTCCCTAACCTTACCCGGATCACACCTCAATAACAGCAAAAGTGTTTTACAGTTCAACATGAACACAATAAGTACATTGTACTTATTTTTTTATATAAGTACATAGTACTTAAAGCCACTTGATTTTGTGATTACAGATCAATATGGCTATAACTACTACTACTACTTCTACTAAAAATAATAATAATAATAACAATTATTATTCTTATTTATTTTTAATAAATAAATAAAATATATAAAATGTACTAAATTAAAACAAAATAAAAAAATTGTATTGTAATATTTCAATGAACAAATAGTGTTTTAAAAAAAATGCATTAATTTCTTCAAACACTAAACCATCAAACCTGTATTTAGACAGAAAACCACAGGAAGAGAACATATATTTATATAATTAAAATGCAGCCTTTGTGATTTGATTCTCATAATATGATCATTTTGGTTTTATTTTTAGATTAATTGTGTAGCTCTAATGCATAGTGTCTTTTATTATATTGCTTTTGCTTATGTTTTTATAGCAATAAGCAACATTCATTGTAGTGGTCAAACAATATCGTAACTGAATCTTTAACATTTTTACATTTGATTTTTTGCTTATTCTATTGTGATTTTTACGACAATCGCCATAATTAAGTCTGGTTTTAATGCAGCATTGTATCTTTACACCGCATTTTGTGCAGGCACAGAGCAGCCTTAACTTGGCGGTGTAAAGATCCCTTAAGAATGTGTTGTTTCTCACAAATGTGAGTTATATGTGTAACACAGCAGTTCTGAAAGTGTTAATGCAAATAGTGCATGGTTATATGACTAAAAATCAACATGCACTGGGTCTCGAAAGCACCATAGGTAGAGCTGTTTTTCCCATGAAGCGTCTACCAACATGGATTCAGATGGTCGTCTTGGTTCTGAGGGAGAAAATCAGCCAATATCATGTTATAGTTCGATCAATAACAGCTCTAGTCGCCCATTGATTTCCCAACTTGGAGTGGAAATGTGAATGAGGACGGACGAATACAGCCAAAATTGCATTTTATTTCAGAGATAGAGACGTTTCAATCCCACCCTCTCAATAATGTTTCATTATCGTCTTTAGAGAGAAGTGATTATTGAAGTTCTCTTAAGTGCTAAAAATAGTGCTCATTTCTTTTTGCCTGGCAATTCTGTATATTACATACTACCATTTCAAAGTTTGGGGTCAGTAAAGAACGTAATACTTTTATTCATCAAGGATGCATCAAATTGATCAAAAGTGACAGTAAATTATTTTACATTGTTACAAAATATTTATAATTGAAATAAATGCTTTTAAACTTTTTATACATCAAAGAATCCTGAAAAAACAAATGAAATGTTGAGCATGGATGGAAATTCAGCTTTGATCACAGGAATAAATTACATTTGAACATATATTTACATTTGAAACTGTAATGTATATACTTAGCTGACGCTTTTATCCAAAGCGACTTACAAAAGAGAAACAATAGCAATTTGTCAAAGAGCCAACAAAAAAATATATATTTCACAATGTTGCTGTTTTACTGTATTTTTATCAAATAAATGCAGCCTTGGTGAACATAACATTAAACAAAAACAGAAAATCATTCCAAACTCAAACTATTGAACAGTGTGAATTGTAGATATTAGGGAAATACTATATATCTTAATAGCTCCCTCTCATATCAAGTCAAGTCACGTTTATTTCTATATCGCTTTATACAGTACAGCTCGTTTCAAAGCAGCTTTACAAGGATAAACAGGAAAATTATGCTTTTCGGCTGTTGTTCAGTTCAGTGCTGATTCAGTTGTAAAGATCATCAACTATTAAATTATTAATTTAATCTATAAAGCAGTTCTGCAAAAAAATGATGTCATCGTCCAGCTCAGTTCAGTTTTCATGCATTATCAATAATTTTGATGACAGAATGGAGAAAAACCCTTGTGAGGAACCAGTCAGTTCTCCTCTGGCCAATCATATGAACGTCAAACTGTGGATTCCCATCGACACGGGCTATGAATCTTGTTGCTTGAAGCTGTCGGAAAAATCCCAGGATGTTTTTTCTTACATAAGTGACAAAAATTGAAAAAAGAAAGAAAAAAAATGGATGAAATAGCACTTTATTGATTACAGTTTCATGTTTCTCTGCAGGAGCAAATACGGGTTTGTCCCAGAAGGCTTGTGTTTTAGTGTAGCTTTCCCTCTTAGTTAGTCGAAGTTACTCGGCGAAGCACTTGACAACTGCCGACCTCTCATAAGGATTCTGGGAGTTGCTCGAGCAGGGAGATCTGGATAGCGTGCGCTGAATTGCTACCAGTTGGAACAGCATAATGTGGGCCTCAGATTCGGAGTGTGTTATTTGTACGGGCGTTCATGCTTACTATGTTTATAATTCAGGCATCAAGTTTTGGTTTGGCACATACCACTCAAATTTCCTTCAGAAACGATATGTAGTTATTTTGCAATTTCGTTTGCTGCTGTTTGTGCCTCTAAAATGACATGCTTCACTTTTAAAAAACTTTTCTTTAGTGTGTAATGTTGCTTTTTGATCATGAAAAAGCTCTGAGTTCTTCTCTATATCAGTGTCAGTGTTTCTGAACTCCCTGAAACGCCTCCATTGTAGTCTTGAGTTTCTTCCGGGAACGAACACGTCACAATATTCCTCATTTAAATAGTTAATGCGCAGAATAAAGGGGCGGGGCCTGGTTGAGTTAGTTAGTAGCGTGTTAAACTGGCGGTTATGGTAAGGGGCGGGACATTTCCCAAACACGCTCGAAGCGCTCGACCAATCACAACACACTGATCCAGCCGACCAATCAGAGCACAGTGTGCTTTCAGAAGGAGGGGCTTCATAGAGACAGGAACTAAACAGAGCGTTACTGACAGACTGGGAAGAGAGGAGCCGCAATAATGGAGAATATGAGGGAAATAATGTGTTTTGACCCCAAAAACAAAATAAAGACTTTGAAACAGGGCATAATAGATCACCTTTAAGGAAAGACTGTATTTGTCTTGTGTATTTGACTGTTGCACATGCATGTTCAGCTGGCTGCTGAAGATCTGGTTTGGAGATGAATGGTGGTCTTCGCCTCTGGGGACGTATGTGTGAAAAACAACACCTATGTCACATAATGTGCTAAAGACCCCCAGTCTGCCTCCAGTCTGCCTCCCACACGGCTAGCAAACCGTATCGCGTTACCTTGGGCTGCTGCGGGAAAGGTTCACTGCTCACTTGATGGTGACAGATAATGAGAAGTGAACTCTTTCATTCCATGTCCTGCTCTTTTCTTCTCTTACGCTTGTGTGTTTATGTCTTCTCACAGGACGACAGAATTAGCGGCGGCTTAGCAGAAACAAAACTTGTTTTGAAAGTGAAAAAGTGAAGATCTCATTTGTTTCCCGTTGATCATTAGCAACATTTTAAGACGAGACCTACCATGAGCTCTGAAGTTAATCTTAAAAAATTAGATTATGTTATGTTTGATTATATTAGATTATTATACTGTAACTACATCATTAAATGTGGAAGATTAAAAAAAATGAGTCAAACGAGGATCCCAACAAAGTTTCATACATTGCCTTGTTAAGAAACAGTAAGAGCCACAGAATATTATTCAAGGCATAGTTTATGAGAAACAATTAGTCAGGTACGCATCAGTGCATGTAAACACAGATTAAGTCATTAATGAAATCATCAGGCAGATGCACATTTATTTTCTGCGAGTGGATGAAGCGAAGTCCGATGGGAACGTGATACTCGAGTCCCTTCAGAAGAGCTCAGTCTGTAAACATCAGTTCAAACAGATTCAGCGATCACAAGGAGGAGGATTTAATAATCATTATGGAAATTGAGGGATTGGATGGGTTGATAAACTCAACAGAAGTCTGTGGGATCACATCAAGTTCTGACTGTGAAATGTGTCATTTACGTACAAAAACAACCGCACAATAATGATCACTTACAAACGAGTTTCTCAAACAGCAACAGCCCCATTTGTGCACGCACATAATTCGTTTAAGGCTAGTTTTTACTATTATTTTGAATTCGCTTTTATTTTAATATTTTCCGTTTTCATTTTAAATTTAGTTTGATTTTAAGCTCTTTTTTTTTTTTTTCAGAATATTTTAAATTTATTAGCAATTTTAATTTTATTTGAAGTTTTAAGTATTATTATTATTATACAACTTATTTCAGTTAGTTGCCAATGCAACATTTCACTGTTTTTCATATAATATTAAAACATTTTTTAGCTTTATTTCAATTGACAAAAAAAGTCTCGTTTTAGCTAATGACAACTAGATTGGTTTGAGGCATTTAAAAACAAGTAAAGAGATGTACAGTATCCTGGATAAACTGTATTCTGCTTATAGTTATAGCTGATATACTTTCTGTACTTTTATTCTGTACTTCTACAGCATAAGCAGATAAGATTTTTTTTTATTAATCATAACTAACATTTATTTTTCTTGAAGGAACAACATTCATATGCTTTTGAATTTTAAATGTTTCCAAACCGTTTGGTCGAAAACTCGTGACTTTGAGTGTGTGAGTGTATAAATAACAAATATGGGAAATGAAACTAGACAGATGTCTAGGTTTGACAACTTGTGATTAACAATGAAGTAATCAAGAAAATAGAGTTCGCTTCTACCTAGTAACAGAAGGGTTTGCCTATGAAGAACCAATCAAATTGTAGGGAAATTATGTAATGTATCATGAATGACTGTAGACGTTCGGGGACGTTGATTGGAGATGATACCCAGAAGCGAAAGAAGAAACAATACCACACAGAATAAGTGGATCCCAATAGCCAAAAGTCTGACCATTAGCTGACAAGTGACCAAAATATACATAAAACCACTGTTAGCAAACTACATGTGTTCTTCAATTACTGAATCCAGTCAATCTGGAATCAAACACTAAATCTCTAGCATTTCCCTCATTTCATTTGATGGGAAGTGAGTTGCGACAGAAGTCTCTTCAGGAACAATCAGTCACAATCCCACAGTAAGACGTGGTGAAATGCCGTCAGAAACCCTGGCCTTACGCAAGCTAACCCAGTTCAGATGCGCTGAACGGGTCTGATGAGGCAGAGGAAAACGGCTGATGTTTCAGCGCTCAGGAATCACGGCTCTCTTACGCGGGTCAAGTATTCCCAGCTTGGAAACCATGCTGTTGTCATGGCGACCACGTCCTCTGAAACCTTCATCCGACTGTTTTGGATTAGGAACAGCCAGTGACTTCCCCGGCATCTAGTCGAGCAGCGCTAATGCAGTTCAGAGGAGATGCCCTACTTGGCTTTAGAAAGGACACACACACACACACACACACACACACTGGGATAAGTGCAGTAAACTTGAGTTATAAAACGACATCCAAACCGCTGACACATTCTGAATGGGTAAGTATACGGCCAACAGGCAGTTTTTAGACTAAGCAAATGGTGAGAAAACATAAAATGCTTGCGGGAAACACACAGGGGCAAATTTAACACGAGAAGTCATTTGAGCCAACAGTGATGTCATGCGCTTGCTTCCTCACGTCAGTTTCCATTTCAACAGCATCAAAAAGTCACACAAACCCTAGTAAGATGCCCACTCATAATAAAACAGTAAAACACTTAAACCCTTCATATATATGTAATGCACTATAAAATGATTTCTCATGCATTAATTATGCCTTGTAATGCACTGTATGCTCTTGTGTAAGCACAATTATAATACTTATCTATTCATTCATTTAAAAAAGTATAATACATTAAATACATGACAAATTTCAGATGTAGAAGAATCTGCAAGTATTATAATGCATTTTAACTTGGATTACAATTATTTATGAAAAGGTATAATGCATTGTAATAAACATTATGAATACCTTTATAATGCATTATACATAAGGGCTTTTTACCAATAATAAAGTATTTTAATACAATTATTTTTTTCAAATTAAAACATAATATATATATATATATATATATATATATTTTTTTTTTAAGTATACTGCATATGTATTTGCATATAGGTATACGTTTAATTTCCTGCACATATATACAGTGAGGAAAAAAAGTATTTGAACACCCTGCTATTTTGCAAGTTCTCCCACTTGGAAATCATGGAGGGGTCTGAAATTGTCATCGTAGGTGCATGTCCACTGTGAGAGACATAATCTAAAAAAAAAAATCCAGAAATCACAATGTATGATTTTTTTAACTATTTATTTGTATGATACAGCTGCAAATAAGTATTTGAACACCTGAGAAAATCAATGTTAATATTTGGTACAGTAGCCTTTGTTTGCAACTACAGAGGTCAAACGTTTCCTGTAGTTTTTCACCAGGTTTGCACACACTGCAGGAGGGATTTTGGCCCACTCCTCCACACAGATCTTCTCTAGATCAGTCAGGTCGCTGAGAAACACGGAGTTTGAGCTCCCTCCAAAGATTCTCTATTGGGTTTAGGTCTGGAGACTGGCTAGGCCACGCCAGAACCTTGATATGCTTCTTACAGAGCCACTCCTTGGTTATCCTGGCTGTGTGCTTCGGGTCATTGTCATGTTGGAAGACCCAGCCTCGACCCATCTTCAATGCTCTAACTGAGGGAAGGAGGTTGTTCCCCAAAATCTCGCAATACATGGCCCCGGTCATCCTCTCCTTAATACAGTGCAGTCGCCCTGTCCCATGTGCAGAAAAACACCCCCAAAGCATGATGCTACCCCCATGCTTCACAGTAGGGATGGTGTTCTTGGGATGGTACTCAACATTCTTCTTCCTCCAAACACGTTTAGTGGAATTATGACCAAAAAGTTCTATTTTGGTCTCATCTGACCACATGACTTTCTCCCATGACTCCTCTGGATCATCCAAATGGTCATTGGCAAACTTAAGACGGGCCTTGACATGTGCTGGTTTAAGCAGGGGAACCTTCCGTGCCATGCATGATTTCAAACCATGACGTCTTAGTGTATTACCAACAGTAACCTTGGAAACGGTGGTCCCAGCTCTTTTCAGGTCATTGACCAGCTCCTCCCGTGTAGTTCTGGGCTGATTTCTCACCTTTCTTAGGATCATTGAGACCCCACGAGGTGAGATCTTGCATGGAGCCCCAGTCCGAGGGAGATTGACAGTCATGTTTAGCTTCTTCCATTTTCTAATGATTGCTCCAACAGTGGACCTTTTTTCACCAAGCTGCTTGGCAATTTCCCCGTAGCCCTTTCCAGCCTTGTGGAGGTGTACAATTTTGTCTCTAGTGTCTTTGGACAGCTCTTTGGTCTTGGCCATGTTAGTAGTTGGATTCTTACTGATTGTACGGGGTTGACAGGTGTCTTTATGCAGCTAACGACCTCAAACAGGTGCATCTAATTTAGGATAATAAATGGAGTGGAGGTGGACATTTTAAAGGCAGACTAACAGGTCTTTGAGGGTCAGAATTCTAGCTGATAGACAGGTGTTCAAATACTTATTTTCCTCACTGTATATATATATATATATATAGAGAGAGAGAGAGAGAGAGAGAGAGAGAGAGAGAGAGAGAGAGAGAAAATAATAAATATATTATAAATATTAAAAATGAAATATAAAATTTAAAATATAAAATTAAATATATAGATTAAATATAAACTAAATATAATGTATTATATTATTGTAAAATAAAAAAATATATATGTATGGTATTTTTTCCAATTTAAAACATTTAATACCGATATGTAATATAGTACATTCTCATTTCTTGAGCTTAAGCTTAACTTTTATATGTACACAATTTATATATACACAATTTTAAATAATTATTAATTATTTTAATAGTTAATTATTAATAGTAATTAATGTAATAGTTAAACAAATTAATATAACATTTTTAAATGTTAAACTTTTAAAAATAATATAAATAATAAAATATAAAAATAAAATTATTTAAAATTTAAAATATTTAATGGGAATGATCAATGGCAAAACGAATAGGATTGGAAGCATAATTTCACTGCCTTATTTTGAGCACATTCTAAGGCCTTTATCCTTCACAGAAAGGCAATCCCAGAATGCATTGTGATGGCTCAGTGTAAAGTTTCATGCATGATGACAGGGAATCAAGGGAGCCAATCTTAAAATGTTGCTCTTTTCTGAAAACCTTTGATTCAGTTTAAGATATTCTATTTAAAGATTTTACTGGTTTGGTTTTTGTATATTTCTACTTGTTAGCTCAACAACATACATACACCAGTTTCTGCTGAAATCAATACATTTTGTATATTGAAATATTGTTACACTTAGATAAAGAATTCACCAGCCATGAAAATGCAATTATTATTCCTGATGACTGGTCATTTTTCTCAGTTCACCTGCCATGGCGGAATCAAATAATAGATGCATTTTTAACTTTTCTCAGCATGCCATCTTAAAAATGGTCAAAGACATCTGTCTAGTCTAGTGCATATTTACCCTTTGTACCCTTAAAAGCAAACACACTAGTCAGACAGTGGACACCAAGGCAGCTCACTAGGGTTTGAAACTCTGGCTAAAAAAAGACAGACAATCTCTATATCCAAGTCTGAAATCTTTGGCACAGATATTTTCCATATTAATCAAACGTACAGCAGAGAGGATAACGGTTATGAAACGCATTCTTCTGTCTGTTCATAACTAAGAGGTCAACACGGCTCTGAGTGACATGAAACGCCACAAGAAAGAAGAAACACAGGGATAGAGGGAAAGAAAGTCAGTCATCCCCGGAATGTTTTACATAACGGTGTCCTGACCGCTGTGACATCACTGCGCCTCTTCTGTACCCATCAGCCCTCGGGACAGTCCTGATTTCTCACGACTCGTAGACTAAACACCAGCAAACGGCTAGTGTCGTCATCAAGCGCTTTATGAGCTGACTGTTAAACTGTGTAAAACACACACATAATGATACGAGCACAACAGTGAGCGATCGCCGCTTCCGGGAGGGTTTTCACATTCATTTCTCCAATGGGATTTAAAAAAAAATGCAATCTTCTGATATGATATTAACACTTTTGAGATGAATCAAAGCATTACAAACTTTGATTTTGAAGCAAAAACATTTTTAGAAATTAAAAAGGTAAACAAAATGCAGTATTGCAAATGGCAATCATTGCAGAAAAGATGGTGTATAATATATACTATATAATTTTAATATTTTCAAATTAATATATTAATTAATAATCTGATATTTATTTTAATTATGCTAAATATTGTATATCATAATAGTTTAATATTGAATAAAAAATACTAAAAGTATACACACATATATATTTAATATTAAACTATTATGATATACTCTCTCTCTATATATATATATATATATATTGTAAAATATATTTTTTAAAAATATATAAAAAGTATTCAGATACAGATTCATTATATATATAATAAATTACAATGTGTTCATATTAAATATATGAAAAATATAGATATAGTTTTATATTTTTTATATAAAACATTTAATACCGATATATAATATAACATAATATAATACTACATGTACTTTCTACAGTAATAACATGCATAATTACAAGTAACTAACCTAAGCCTAACCCTATAGTAAGTTACATGTAGTTAATTAATATAACTTAACGTCAACTCAAAATAAAGTGCAGCCTAAATGAATAACTGGGTTGAGTTTTATTGATATCCGATCAGTAATAAATGTAATGTGTGTGTGTGTGTGTGTTTGGTTGTGTTGCAGCTGAGTTTCCAGCACAAAGTGGGCGTCCTGTACTGTAAAGCGGGTCAGAGCACAGAGGAGGAGATGTACAATAATGAGAACGCTGGGCCGGCGCTGGACGAGTTCCTGGATCTGCTCGGTCAGAGAGTCCGACTGAAGGGCTTCACCAAGTACAGAGCGCAGCTGGACAACAAGAGTATGTGTTAATGCTGACACCATCCACATACAACACAGTGCATTTACATATTCATATTATATTATATGACACCATCCACATACAACACAGTGCATTTATATATTCATATTATATTATATTAGTGCTGTGCAACAATTAATCGCATCCAAAATAAAAGTTTGTGTTTACATAATATATGTGTGTGTACTGTGTATAATTATTTTGTTTACATAAATACACACACATGCATTTATATATTTAAGAAAAATTGTATTTATACATAAAATATGTATATTTATAAATTATATATATATAAAGTATATACATGTAAATATTTCTTAAATATATGCATGCATGCATGTGTGTGTATTTACCAACTTTAAACTAGTCTTCAGTTCAAATATATGAACATTGTTTTTTTGTTTTGTAAACTCGTCACCAACTTTAACATGGGTGATTTTGTTGAAATTGAAAGAGTGACTTTTGAGGAAGAAGAAAATTACAAACTAATCATTAATGTTTAGCATTATATGTCATTGTTTTCCAGAAAAGGTGTTTTTGGATGTGGCTGGGGAGTGTATGTGTGTGTGTGTATATACTGATGTCAGGGCAAGTAAAGACTCAGTACAGTCAGCAGAGAGAAATGTCGAGTCCTGTTTCTCCTCTTTGTTCCCTTGTGTCTCAAACACAAGATGTGTTTTTGACAACTGTCCTCCATTACAGCGGACTCGACCGGCACTCACTCGCTCTACACGACCTACAAAGACTATGAGCTGATGTTCCACGTGTCCACACTTCTGCCCTACACACCCAACAACAGGCAGCAGGTGTGTGTCCTCCTCGTTATGCTAATGAGCTCTCTTGTGATTGGCTAATGTCTTCACATAGGGGTTCTGATTACCCTGATTTCTTTTATTGTGTGATAATGACTGGTACATTCCATGATATGTTCTCTTTAACAGCTAGTTAACTAATTTCCATCCATCCATCCAAATATCTATCTTTCCATCCATCCATCCATCCATCCATAATTTTTCTGTTCCATCCATCCATCCAAATATCTATCTTTCCATCCATCCATCCATCCATCCATCCATCCATCCATCCATCCATCCATAATTTTTCCGTTCCATCTATCCATCCATCCATCCATCCATCCATCCATCCATCCATCCATCCATCCATCCATCCATCCATCCATCCATCCATCCATCCATCCATCCATCCATCCGTTCTCAAATCATGCTGGAGAACATGATCATCAGGTTGATGATGTTAAGTTAAAGTAGTACTTATGAACATAGTTTAAATCCAAATAATTATTTATCAATTAAAATATAGATTTTAATCTGAGTATATAAACTTAAATTTAAACTTAAACTTAAAGGGTTTATTGAGAGTTTTCCTCTCAGGTTTGAACATCTACTGTAATTATTTCTAACTCTTCTGAACTGTACGGTATATTAGGATTTATTTTTTATTTTCTTTATTTTATATATTTAAAAAGTGTGTGCATATGCATTTTAAAGCATTTACATCTTTTTAGTGAAGAAAACAAAATAATATGTGACAAAGCTGGAATCTTGCCACTCCTGCAGAATGAAGATGACTTCACTTTTGTTAAAAGTCTGGATTTGATTTCCAGTTACAATTGTGAGATTTGGTAGATGCATTAAATGTAATCCCATTAGATATATTTGATATGTTTTTTTATATATATATATATATCATAACGGGTTTATAGTCTATCAAATGCATAAACTTAGTGATAGAGCCACTCCAGCCGCATCACTGTCACTTGTGTCTCTGACAGTCGATTGGCAGGATTAGAAGATTTTCTGTCTTTTTCTTCTCCAACTTCAATTCTATTCGATTGTGCCGGATTAGCGGATAAATCCCTGGCCGTAAGCTTCCAGAAGACTGGAGCACAGTTCAGCCTCTCATCTTCTCATCCTCCCGTCTCACACATAATCCTGTTTGTAACCCTTGGCCACTCTTGGGAAGGCCGGCACACCGTTAATATGACGTCCCTATAGAGCGGCTCAGGGTTAATAGAATATATTAAGTTCCTGACTCTGTCGCCATTGAACGCTCTTATCCAACATCTTTGAGATATCAAGGCCGACTGTTCTAAAAAAAAATTCCAGAATCAGATACTTATGCATGAGCTTAAGAGATTTTAAAGTCTTCCACAGCATCTGCAGGCGTCTTCTGTGTCATTTATGGCACCAACATTACACCAGATGGCACATTGCTGGTGATTATTTGCATTTTTAACAAAAATTTCGCTTTTATATTTTTAATCTGTTTCTTTTCTTTAATTCTAAGTCTTTAAACCTCCTCAGACTGGCTTGATTTAAGAGCCAAACAATGGAAATCCTTCCAGCAAAACTTGTATTACAAACAGGGTCAAATATTAACTTTTTGCCACACCTGCTAATTTTAGATGAAAATAAATGTTGTACATGTATATATGTATGTATGTATGTATGTATGTACAGTACCAGTCAAAAGTTTGGAAACATTACTATTTTTAATGTTTTTGAAAGAAATCTCTTATGCTCATCAAACCTGCAGTTAAAAAAAACAAAAAAAAACAAAACAAAAAAAACAGTAATATTATGAAATATTATTACAATTTAAAATAATGGTTCTCTTTTTTAATATATTTTAAAATGTAATTTATTTTTGTGATGCAAAGCTGAATTTTCATCAGCAAGTACTCCAGTCTTTGGTGTCTTATGATCCTTCAGAAATCATTCTAATATGATGATTTGATACTCAGTTATTATCAATGATGGAAACAGTTGTGCTGTTTAATATATTTTTTTGGAATACTTTTTTCAGGATTCATTGATGATTAAAACGTTAACAGCATTTATTCATAAAAACAGCATTTATTCAAAATAAAAACATTTCTAACAATATAAATCATTACCATCACCTTTTATCAATTTAACGCATCCTTGTTGAATTAAAGTACTAATTTCTTTAAAAAAAAATAGTTATTGTTCCCAAACTTTTGAACGGTAGTGTATATTGTTACAAAAGATTTCTATTCTAAATAAATTCAGTTCTTTTTAACTTTTTATTCATCAAATAATCCTGAAAAAAGTATCTCAGGTTATAAAAAAATATTAAGCAGCACAACTGTTTCCAACATTGATCATAAATCAGCATATTAGAATGATTTCTGAAGGATCATAAGACACCAAAGACTGGAGTACTTGCTGATGAAAATTCAGCTTTGCATCACAAAAATAAATTACATTTTAAAGTATATTAAAAAAGAGAACCATTATTTTAAATTGTAATAATATTTCATAATATTACTGTTTTTTTTTTTTTGTTTTTTTTTTTTAACTGCAGGCTTGATGAGCATAAGAGACTTCTTTCAAAAACATTAAAAATAGTAACATTTCCAAACTTTTGACTGGTACTGTATGTATGTATATACAGGCTGTGAAATAGTATTATGCAATATTTTTAACAACATAAAATTATTATTATTGTTTTTATTTATTTAACTAACTCTTATTTGGCAATTGGCAAGTGTTCATTTAATTCATCAGTTTCTTTTAGTACATATTGTACTATGAACTGTATTGATATGTCATCTTTTTTTCAGGGCTTGCCAATACAACGTTTCACATTTCCTAAACCCTCACTTCCTGTTTATGATGGTGTTTGAACTGTTCTTTGAACATGGACACTGTAGAGTTCCTTCACTTTTGTTTGTTCTCTTCTCTCACCAGTTGCTCAGAAAGAGGCACATAGGAAATGACATCGTCACCATCGTGTTTCAGGAGCCCGGTGCCTTGCCCTTCACACCCAAAAACATCCGGTCCCATTTCCAGCATGTGTTCGTCATCGTTAAAGTTCACAATCCGTGCACTGAGAATGTCTGCTATAGGCAAGTGAAGCGCAAACATCTGTCTGAGAACCATGCCTTGGATTTACCTTGTTCTATTAAGAGAAATTAAGTGATTGTATTTACAATTGATGTCTGTTGATGTGAAAAGTACCAATGAAACTTTAGAATTGACATTAAATGCTGGAATCAATAATGTGTCTAAATGCTTGGCTTGCCTGTAATTTTTAATCTTCTTTTTAAAAGCAGTGTCAAAGGCTGTTTGAGTCATTTAATTATTGCAATTAAAGGATAAATTCTCTCACTCGTCCACATGCCGTTCCAAACGGCTTTCTCTCATCCATGGCACACAAACAGAGACATTATAAAGAAGGTCTGAGTTCTTTCCCATGTAATGAACCTGCAGTAACCAGTGTCTGTAAAGCCCAAAAAGGGGTAAAAACATGTAAAAGTAATATAAAAACAATATGACCATATTGTTAATATAATAAAATAATATAAAGTCAAAATGACTCCTATATTATATTATAAGTCTTCTGAAGTCATAGGCTACTGTACCTTTGCGCGAGGAACAAGTTAAAGTTGATTTTAAGTTGTTATTCACTGATAATCTTCCCTCCCGTCCTGTGTTTTTAGTGTTAACTAGAGCTATAAAATATAAAATATAATTTGTTCTATTTTTTTTATTCATTGGAGTTTCTTTTAGTACATATTAGCTGAATTGAACTGGATTGATTTCATCTTTTTGGGGGGCAAAACCCTTAATTAAAGCAATTTGTTACATGAAACTAATAAAAATGACAAAAGCACAACATCATTTCTGAAGCTGAAATAAACTTTAAAAACTAGAAATTTAGAATTGTAAACATTTTTTTAGAAATGTTTCCTTGGCAACTATCTCAAATAAGTTTAAGTTGAAGCACTAAAATCACTAAAACTACAACTGAAATATATTTAAATATATACATTTAAAAGATATATCAATACAGACATGTTTAAAAATAATAATGCAAATGATAAAAGCACACAACAAAACTACCAAAACTTAACCTAAAATTAAAATGAAAACTGAGTCTAATATAACTGAATATAAAAATAAAAGCTTTTAGCATTAAAAAAAAAAAAAAAAGTGCAGCATAAAAGTCTTTGTGTTTTCAGTAAATGACAATATATTTCAATCGGTTAATCAGAAAAATCTGTTGTATGACTTCAGAAAATGAAATTTAGCCCACAAGTCATATGGACTACTTTAATGTTTTGTTATTTTTGCAGTCAGTCCATGTTCACTGTGAAAGATCTCCATGAACTTTCTTCAAAATGTCTTCTTTGTGTTCCACGGAAGATAGAAATGATGATGTTTTGCTATTTCTTTTAAATGTTGTTTGGTTCGTGAAGCATCTCGAGTCATGTTGCATTGCATTAGCTTCACCACACACTTCAATCTCTCTCTGCAGTGTTGCAGTTTCCAGATCGAAAGACGTGCCTCCGTTCGGCCCTCCCATTCCTAAAGCCGTGACCTTTCCCAAGTCCGCCGTCTTCAGGGACTTCCTGCTGGCTAAGGTGATCAACGGGGAAAATGCGGCGCACAAATCCGAGAAGTTTCGTGCCATGGCGACCCGCACGCGGCAGGAGTATCTCAAGGACCTCGCGGAGAACTTCGTGAGCACGACGACGGTGGACTCCGCGGTGAAGTTCAGCTTCATCACGCTGGGGGCCAAGAAGAAGGAGCGCGTGAAGCCGCGGAGGGACGCGCATCTGCACAGCGTGGGGGCCGTCACCTGGAGCGTCGTGGCGCGAGACTTCGGTCAGTCCGCGGATGTGGAGTGCCTGCTGGGGATTTCCAACGAGTTCATCGTGCTGATCGAGGAGGAGTCCAAGAACGTGATCTTTAACTGCTCCTGTCGGGATGTCATCGGTTGGTCTTCCGGCGTCATGAGCATCAAGATCTTCTATGAACGCGGAGAGTGTGTGATGTTTTCCGCGCACGACAACTGTGGAGAGGACATTAGAGAGATCGTACAGAGACTCGAGGTAACTACACTTCTTCTTTAACTACACGCTTTTACAGTAAATGCATATTGCTCACTAGGTTTCCCTAGGTATAATTACTTAATTTTATTAGGTATTGCGTTTGGATATATATTTAGACATTATCAAAGACTACTTTCTGTCACAGTTTGGATTTTATTTATTTATTCACCTTTCATGTAGAGTGTTATATTACGGTGACCGGGAGAGGACATGTTCGGTTCACTTAGTTTTGTCGTGTTCAAAGTTCAAACCTGCTTATTTCATGTAAACAAGATTTGACTGCGTCTTTTTAAAGGTGAAAGTCTGTCCCAACCATGGCTACTTTGAATTACATTACACGGTTAATATGAACTGTGGATTCATTTGAACGGTGACAGCTATTATACGGGTGGCTTGATGCAGTGCAGGAGATGATAATAATAAAAAATAATTCAACGTAAAAAAAAATATCTGTTGTGCCAATTTGAAAAGTGTTTTTGACCATTAAAGGGATAGTTCATCCAAAAATGAAAATTGTCATAATTTACTCAATTTTATTACCTTAATATATATTATAAATTTTGGTAAAGTTGCTTAGAAATAGTGTAATATGACTTCAAACGTTTGAACTGTAGTGCATGTTTAATTTAAAGATTTAAACTAGCAACCAAAACTCCCATGATGCTCTATTCCTGTTCATCTTTAAGATGTGTCTTCAGGATAGTTTCATTCAGATGTCTATCTTCTCATCTCAGTCCTTTCCCTTTTACCAAAACCCAATCAGGTTGAATAAAAACATGCCAATTGTTTTCCTCTCTTGGCTGGAGAAGCGAGTGCTTCCAGTTGTTCCAGTCGTTTTACCTTGGGTAACGCTCTAATTATTCCTTAAATGCCTATTCTTTGGGGAAATTCAGGCTTATGTTTTATCAGAAAATATCTGTAATTAAACATTTTCGTCTTCTTCCTGTAAATATGTTGGAAAAAATTCCATATTATTCCCTGCGGTCCGCTAATGTGTTATTTCGCCAACACTTCGTGGCCTATGCACACATTTACGCGTTGCATTAAGTGTTTACAGTGTGAGGTACTTTGTGTTGTACGTTGCCATGACGTTTACGTGTGCAAAACTGTAACAATGTATCTCACAAGGTAACATGGGGGGAGGGCCTAAGTCTTAACATGCCTAAGACTTTTGCACAGTACTATATATATATATATATATATATATATATATATATATATAGTGTGTGTATATATATATGTGTGTGTGTATATACGTGTGTGTGTGTATATGTATGTATGTATATGTATATATATATATATATATATGTGTGTGTGTATATGTATATGTGTGTGTGTATATGTATGTTTATGCATTCCTAATATTATTAATAAATAAATAACATTTTAATATATAAAAAATACAACAAATAATATAATAATATATAATATTAATATATATATTTTTTTGTTTTTTTAAATATTAAAAACATAAATATTCATTTATTTATATATTACAAAAATCAATTATGATTGGTACCATCTAATTCTCTAGAAAAAAATCTCACTTAAGCAATTTCTACAGTATGAATTTCTGTGAAATGTATATAGGATGGACAGTTTAGTGGGTTTAGTATACCATTTGAAGCAGGTTTTGTCCCAGGAGTGTGTTTATGATGCCTTAAATCCTGTCTAGGTATAGACTGCATGTTTTGGATCAGAGCTGTTGATTTACGATGAGGTTTCCTTGTTTATCAGCAGTGAGGACATAGATAGGCAGAGAAAGACGTAAAATGGTGCTGTGACGGATGAGCTCATCTGGGTTACCTGGATGGTTCTGGGACAGGGAGATCTCCAGGGATTAAGCACATGTGGGATTAGCATCACTCCTGTTTTTGGCCTCATTTCCTGATGGCACTTTGTGTACTCGGGACTGCCGTCAGACACGACGCTCCCAGAACAGATGTTTCTCATTCAGGAGCCGTTCAGAGTCATCCTGAGACGAGCCCCGGATCACCTGTCTGAGCGGTTAGGTGATCTGATGGAGATTACATATTCCCCAGTTAGTGACACAATGGGATTGCGTTCATATTAGGAACCAGCATCTTTATTTTGAAGCTGCGTGCAGCAAAAGCAGAGTAGGAATGCCTATTGGCAGAACTGTTCATATTTAGAATTCTTTTTTTTTTTTTTTTCATAAATGTTTATGAAGGATACATATAAAAGAAATCTAGAATTATTTATAGTAATAATATTTATTAGTATTTAAAATAATGAAGTATTGGCGATATTATTTTTGACATTTAATTTAAGATAGCAGAACGGATGTAAATTTTTCTAAAGATTTTTTGACTATATTATGCTAATAAGGACTTACATTTTATTTTTGTGTGTTATATATATATATATATATATATATATATATATATATATATATATATTTATTTTTTATTTTTATTTTTTTTTATTATTATTTTTTTTTTAAATTCTTTGTTTTATTTGTGTATATTAAATTGTTTATGTATAGATTTAAAATATCTTACATTTTCTTTTCAAAAAGTATTAAATATTGTACATATGATGCATTTTTACATATATTTTGCTGAAGTGTTGAGCTAATTTTCACGGTGAAATTTAATGAATTATATTTAACACATGGCATTTCATGTAGGTTAATATTTTAGTTTTATTAATGAGTATTGAGTTGAGTAATAATATAAATGTAAATAATATGAATGTTATCACGTCAGTACATAAATAGACATAATCAGTCAAAATTAATTATGAATTATTTATGTAAATCATCTGTTGTGGGAATATCTTTGAATTGCAGTTGAAAGTTCAGTTCAGCCTCCTGTGGGTGAGGCCGGTTTAAGTCAGACTCGTGAGAGTGTTAATGTCCCGTGTCCATCCTCAGTGCCAAGCTGTGTGGATTTGGTGGGTGTTAAAGTAGAGGTTGTGCTGCTTTGTAAACATCACCGTCAGCCTTATTCAATGAAGGATCTCTCTCTTCTTCCCCTTCATCTGTGTGTCTTCAAAGTCATCGCGCCGCGGGCCGGCACACAAGCTGAGTGTGTCCTTGTTTCTCAGAGCACCCCCCCCCCCCCATACATCACACACTGCGACAGACAAGCCAAACGCTCTCACCTCAGGGGCTCGCAGCGTGTGTGTGTGTGTGTGTGTGTGTGTGTGTGTGTGTGTGTGTGTGTGTGTGTGTGTGTGTGAGCTCTGAGCGTAAGGAGGAAAATGACATCCTGTACCTGTAGAGCATCCAGCTCTGCTCCTGGAGGACAAGACACATTTGCATACGGAATGAGCCAATGAATATCAAGGACAAGATAGCTCTGCTCACTGCTTATGCTAATCATGCCCTCGTATTTGACTTCCTGTGTTTGCTTTACTACAGCAGAAACTGTGCCAGTTAGCAGTTCACGGTGCTGGAAGCTATTTGAACATTTTACTTACTTTTATAAATAGATATACAGACAGACATGGGTGGATGGATGGACATATAGATGGGTTGGTGGGTGGGTGGGTAGATAGACAGACAGACAGATAGACAGACAGACAGATAGACAGATAGATAGATAGATAGATAGATAGATAGATAGATAGATAGATAGATAGATAGATAGATAGATAGATAGATAGATAGATAGATAGATAGATAGATAGATTTTTTTTTTTTGTAGAAAAAAAGTATTTTTGACTAACAATTCCTGTCCAAACAACATTGGACCCCATTGACTTTTCATGGTACAGCCAAAAATCAGTAAAACACTTTGAGCGCTTCACCAGGATATGTTCCTCCAGAGGGCTGCTGGGATCTGGTGTGTGTGTGTGTGTGTGTGTGTGTGTGTGTGTGTGTGTGTGTGTGTGTGTGTGTGCGTGTGCTCGGGCCAGAAGCTGTCAGAACACACAGGTCTGCTCTCGACTGTCCCGCTTCACCATCTGTGTCTCTGCTCGTCTCAGCCGCTTCTCTCGGGCTGGCCGGGAGGGTTTCTACCTTTACTTCTGTTTGCATGTAGATTTGGCAGATCACAGCAGTCCTCATCCTTAAACTGTCCCACAATCCTTTTCTCTTCCTCTTCAAACAGCTTGCTCTGTGAGTTTATATTGCAATAAGACATTTTCTTGCCTACATCAGTTTTTGTTATGTTATGTTGAGTGCCTCCGCCCATAGTGAATATGAAAAAAAATGTTTACCTCTAATTTAGTATCAATAATAATAATGCTAATTATATACACATATATAAATATAATGTATAAATCATATTCATATAAATAGAAAAACTCATTAGATCATTTTTATGTATTAGCGGTATTAACTAACATGAACTAACAATGATCAATACATGTTACAGTGTTTATTAATCTTTGTTAATCTTAGTTAATAAAAATACAGCTGTTCATTGTTTGTTCATGTTAGTTCACAGTGCATTAACTAATGTTAACAAACTCAATTTTGGATTTTAGTAATGTATTCGTAAATATTGAAATGAATATTAATTTAGATTAATAAAAGCTGTAGAAGTCTTGTTCATTCTTAACTAAAGTAGTTAACTAATGAAACCTTATTGTAAAGTGTTACCATGTAATATATAAATACACTAGTACCGTTCAAAAGTTTGTTGTCAGTAAAACGTGTTCTTTTAAAGAAATAAATACAGTTTAAATAAAGAAGTAAATAAAGAAAGAAATAAAGAACATTTAAAAAAAATCTAAAGATCCCTTTTTAAATTATAAACACCATTTTGTATAATGGAAAGGTTGTGGATGATAAAGGTTCTTTATGGAACTGTGAATCCCAATACAGCACCTGTATTTTTAGGAGTGTACATCTGTCTCTCACACGTCAGTCTGAAGCGGATCACGGGACGGTCCGACTGCTTCGACAGCTTCTCGGCGCTCGCATCCGAGTTTCAGAGCTGCTGATGTGATGTGAAGCGGATCACGGGACGGTCCGACAGCTTCGACAGCTTTATTAACAGCTTCTCAGCGCTCAGATCCGAGTTTCCGAGCTGCTGATGTGATGTGAAGCGGATCACGGGACGGGTTAGGGTTCTTCAGCTTCTCAGCGCTCAGATCCGAGTTTCCGAGTTTCCCAGCTGCTGATGTGATGTGAAGCGGATCACGGGACGGTCCGACAGCTTCGACGGCTTCTCAGCGCTCAGATCCGAGTTTCCGAGTTTCCCAGCTGCTGATGTGATGTGAAACGCGATTGCTCTCTTTAGAGGAGTTTAACGGAGAGACAGACGCTGTGTGGGAGAAGACGAGAGTTGCTCCTCCCTCAGAGGATCACCACTGCACACTTTTAGTTTCTCACAGAGCACTTGATGGCTTTCTTTACTTCTAATTGGTGTCTGAGAGTGTGTGTGTGTGTGTGTGTGTGTTCTCATTCTAAAACCCTGATGCTGATCAACCAGTTCTTCAGCGTCTCGTTGATCCGTCTAAAGCATGAGGTTGGGCTGTTTTAAAGTCAGATGTATCCAAGATTTGCTTGTTTGATACACAATCCTGGTCATATTGGGAATGATTCACTGGTGCATGTTAGATTTTACATTTGGCAGGTGCTTTTATCCAGAGTGATTTGCAATTGCAAGGAATACATGTGATCGGTTCATGTGTTCTCATGCATTGCTAACGCCAGGCTCGACAGTTTGAGCTTTCCCCACATTATCATATCACCCTAATTCATATAGCATACTTATTCACGCTGTTAGAGGGTTTTTGTCTGTTGTACTTATTTACATTATACATTACATTATTCATTATATATTTACATTTGCTTTATTTATTTCTCAAAGAAAACGAGAATATATATATATATAATTTTTTTCCCCTATTGTTTATTTTATTTTATTTATTCATTATATATTTCTATTACATTTTTCCATTAATTACAAGAAGGAAAATTAATATATTTTCTGACCTTTGAATTTTTTTATTTTATGCTATACATTGTATTCTATATTTAAACATAAAATTTGATTTTTACATCATAAATATATCTTTTCTGGTCTTCTAAATTGAATAATATTTTGTTTGTAACTGTATATAAATGAAGATTAAGCAATAGTAACGTTTTGTGCACTTTGATTATTTTGGTATCCTAAAATAACCCATGCAAAGTCATTTTTATATGAATTAATATCAGTTGAAAATAAAGTCAGAAGTCAGGCCTCATCTAATCTAATAGGTCAGTCATTAAATCAGGGGCTTTACAATGCTTTAAAATTGCGAACAAGTGCAAATGAAGTTTACGGTGACTCGCTCTCACTAGCTCGGCTTATTACAGTAAAGCTCTTAAGACGGATCAGCCTCTCCTCAGAGTTATTTACTGACTCACTCATGACCAGACCTCACGCTCCTGTGACCTTTCTCCGTCTCCTGACTCTGCTGAGTCATCAGATGTACATTCACTGATCAACACACACTTTCTTAAATGTCCTCTCAGCCCTTGTAGTCTCAGACTGTAGTTCCCGTTGATAGAGCAGTGATGTGGAGGTTAGGTGTGTGTGAGGTCAGCTCTAGTTAATGCTGTCTAATGAGTGACTGAGATTGTGTGATGGTGATGTTGTACGTGACCCTGTAAGTGTGCTTCAACACATATAAACATGAGCGGCACACTCGCCATACCAGAATGCCATGTTTATTCTAGATTAATGCTTATTACTACACCCATTAACAGCCCAAAGAAACAGTCAAACCAGTTGAAAACAGGCAGGTCTTTAACTCTGGTGTGTGTCATCTCTGCCCCACTAGCAGCACCGAATAGAAACACACACTACTCCTTAAAAAACGCTTGATCTGAGATCAAATTGATCTTATTTATAGATTTTTTTTTTAATTCATTTATTTTTTAGAAGTTTAAAACTTTATATTATATTATATTATATTATATTATATTATATTATATTATATTATATTATATTATATTATTAAATATATATTTTATTTATTTGTAGAAATTGAGGTTAGGGGTTTGTTTAACAGTTTTAATTGTTATATTATTTTATATTAATATTTGTAATATTAATATTTGGTTTAGGCCTTTAGGGGTTTGTTGTAATGTAATATAATATATTTGTATATATGTATTTTATTAGTTATTGTTAGAGATGTGTTCAACAGCTTTAAGTACTCTAATTATAAAATAATATTATTTATATTTATATAATATTATATTGTGATATATATTTTTATGTAATATTAATATAATATAAAATTAATATAATGTGGGTAATATTATATATAATATAATAAAATAAATGTGTAATTTATTTTATTTTTTTCATTCTTTTAATACATGTTGTTGTTTTTTTGTTTTTTTTACAGCTTTGATTTGACTTTTTTTATTATTAAACTTTGCTTTTCTGATCATGTTTCCTTGTAAACATTTCCCTCTTTTAGCTTCGGACAGAAGTTTCTTTCTCTCCACTGACTCACTGCATCTTCAGCTTTTTACTTTCCCAAAAACATTTTTCCTGGAGTGCCCTTGTCTTTATTTCCATATGAAAGGCTCTTTAGATTGAGAGAACATACACTCACGCATCCGTCCCCGGTTGGATTTAAATGTTGCCTTGGGATGTTGGTTTTTTTTCTCTCTTTTTGGCATTTTTCCCTGTTACCATCTGCCCCTTACGTCGGAGCTACTTAAAGGAACAGTTCACCCGGAAATAATTCTGTCATTATTTACATCACCGTCATGTTGTTCCAAACCCACAGACTTTTCTTTTCTTACGTGAAACACAAACGGGAGAATTCTGAAGAATGTCAATGCTGCTCTTTCCCCCCCCAGATGTGTCTTCAAAAACAAATCTTGTATGAAGTCATGTGATGCTGATGGTTTGTACGAGTGAAAGTCCCATTGGTTTCTGAGGCTGATTTCTCTGTGTTGATCAGATCGTGACCCGCGGCTGTGAGACCACAGAGATGACCCTGCGCAGGAACGGTCTCGGCCAGCTCGGCTTCCACGTGAACTTCGAGGGCATCGTGGCTGACGTGGAGCCGTTCGGATACGCGTGGAAAGCTGGCTTGCGTCAGGGCAGTCGGCTGGTGGAGATCTGCAAGGTGGCGGTGGCGACGCTGACCCACGAACAGATGATCGACCTGTTGAGGACCTCCATCTCCGTCAAGGTCATCATCATACAGCCCTATAAAGACGGAGCTCCCAGAAGGTATCAGTGATCCGTTCTGTCCATCATTAACATCCATCCCATTAACATCCATCCCGTGTAGAATTAGGGACTTTTCCCATTTTTTCCTGATTGTTGCTTTGCTTCAAAACTTACTAATTGGTTGAGTGTGTTGAAATGGCTTTTAAAAAGGTTATGCAACTCTGAAATTATATTACAGTACATTATATTATTTTTGTTCATTATCTTTATTTTATATATATATATATATATATAAAATGTATATGTATGTGTGTGTATGTGTATGTGTATGTGTGTGTGTGTATATATATTGGTTTTATAAATTTTATTTTACTATATATTTAATTATTGTTATATATATATATATATATATATATATATATATATATATATATATATATATATATATATATATATATAAGAAATATTTTCTATATATTCTATATTCTATATATTCTATATATTTCTATATATTTTATATATATATAAGTATATTTAAGAAATATTTGCATACATATACTGTATATATTTATATCTAATTTATATTATATATATAATAATATATATTTATATAATATAATATACATACATTTTTTTATATATATTATTAATAAATATAAGTTATATAGATTTGTTTTTATATTCATATTTATTTTTTTATTGTCATTTTTGAATACATTTCATAAAGAAATTATCATATTAATTAATTTGTCTTTTCATGCGTTGAAACGAGCTGACTAATTAATTCAGCTGCTCGGTCTCATTTGTAATATAAAAGTAATTTTTTTTACCGGGTTGATTGGGTTAAGTAAACCAGTTTATCCACACACAAACATGCCTCGTGGACAGACGACTGCACATCTAGAAAGTGATTCTATGAGCCTTATGCTTGTGCCTTTTGATTGGCAAAATTGGCATAGTTGATTCATATCACATGTAAACATGATCATCTGACATCATACATGATCATTTGTCATCACACATGATCATCTGACATCATTTTTACATTTTCTAAAGGAAATGTACCCATGTAAAACAATATTCTGGTGCTGTTAGGTCATTGCTAGGTTGTTGTATTTGTAAAATATGTGTTTGCTTTAAATGTGCATTAAAGCCAACGATCGTTTGCTGCCGCTAGCTATGCCAAGGTCATGGGTTCGATTCCCAGGGAATGCAGAAACTGATCAAATGCACACTGTACCTTCAATGCAATGTTAGTCACTTTGGATAAAAGCGTCTGACTAGTGCATAAATCTAATTGCAAGTGATAAAGTTAAACAACCATGGAATATTCCTAGAATTAGCAGAACTCCAGATGTTAGAACATTACACCCAGATAAATATGACTTAAAGGAAAGACACATTGGCATGATGAATCTCATGTTTCAGGTCTGAATTTGAGGAGCAGAGCCTCATAATATCACATACTCTCTCTGATTAGTCTGAAAACCAAACATTTACCCGCTGTTTACATTTTCAATCCATAAGTGAGTAATTTTGAGTGTGGACACATCTGAAATGTTTCTCTCATTAGTGTGATGTATAGAAACTCTTGTGGACCGCGCAGGGTTACGGCCGGCCACGTCCCGCTGCTCTAGTGTAAATAAATAGATTTTCTGGGTTAGGCTAATATTAGAGCCATATTTCACCAGCCCAGGCTGGATTCTGCGCAACCATAAATAGACATGTATGGGCTCTTTAAAATAAGAGAGGATGTAAAAACAGTGTGTTTGATGGGAAAAGTGCAGGGTGTTTTTTTTTTTTTTCTTTTTTTTTTCTCAGAGAGGTTTGATTTCCCACCCTTACAAAGAAGTACTGTGATGTTACCCTGGTACACTGATGGTACTTTGATATGTATTTACTTGAAGGCACTTTAATTCGAAGATCTATTATACACACTTGAAAAGTTTGGGGTCTGCAAGAGTTTTAAAGAAGTGTCTTTTTCTCACTGAGACACCAATGCGTTCATTTGATCAAAAATACAGTACATATTGTGAAATATTATTACAAGTTAAAAGGACTGTTTTATATGTGAATATATAGTAAAATGTAATTTATTCCTGTGATCAAAGCTGAATTTTCAGACCAGTCTTCAGTGTCACATAATCCTTCAGAAATCATTATAATATTCTGATTTGAGGATCAAAAATATTATCATCAATGATGAAAAAATGTATCTGCTTCATATTTTTGTGCTAACTGTGATCAATGACATTTTTCAGGATTCTTTGATGAATAGAAAGTTCAAAAGAACAGCATGCATTTGAAATATAAATAATGTCTTTACCGTCACCTTTGATCAATGTAATGCGTCCTTGCTGAATAAAAGTATTAATTTCCTTAAAAAACAAAACATCTTACTGACCCCAAACTTTTAAATAGTATTTGAAGATCTAATGTGAAACTTTTCTTTATTAATGCAGTGTTTTATTTACGCCATGCATAGTGCATGATGGGAAATGAATGCTAGATTTAAGCTTTGCATGTATGAGCACCAAGACTCGTATGAACGCTCGTTGCATTTTTTTTTTTGCTAAATTCTTACGGTGTTTAAACAAGCATTAAGAACGTCAGTCAATACTGATCATTATTGCATTTTGCAGGGTCATTAGTCTCACCTTTACATCACGCTCTGTTTTCCATTATGACGCAGTCGTGTGAGAGGATTGAGTCAGTCGTGCAGTTGTTGGCGGGCGGCAGTGGAAAACATCGCTCTATAAATCTGAGCAGAGCCACGAGCAATACCTACTTTTTCTCGGATAAGGACACTAATGTTGGGAATAACTTTTGCTTCGTTGGACATGTGGGATCAAGTGTCTTTCTAAAACAACACTGAATCTTTAAGAGCGTCCACCTAAATGCAGTCGGGCTCGTGTTTCTCGGCTCATTCACACGCCGCTCACTGTAGATTATTCTCCAGATTATGTCCATGTACGTCAGAGGTTTCAGGTTTTGATGTGGAAAAAGTCAATGTTTTGTTGAAGTTGAAGTTAATAGTGAAGTAAATCACTTGTGGAAAAGCTCACATTATCTTTATCATCCTCTTTAAAATGCCTTCAGCGTATGCTGTGGATTGTTTATCACTAGTTTGGGATATTATTCCACTTTTAATGAGAAAACGGACCAGTTTATTCTCCTGCGTTGACACTGTAAACACTCAACATCTCAAATGCTCGAGGCGCCAAATGTTGGATTCAGTAGTTTACTTTTCTTTCCAACTGGTTCTCATTATGTCTGTGAGCGATGTACAGAAAATGCATTTCTGTTGATGGACTTTTCAAACACTCGAGCCAATGCTGTTAGCTGAGGCTAATGTTTCAGCAGCTTTACAAAGACGCGTCTGGATGCTTTTGCATGCTTTTTGTTTGATTTCTGGTCATTGATAAACACTTAAGAGACATCTGGGTCCCAGAACTAAAGACGTGTCACATGACTCACCTCAATATAATGCAATGCATTAAACTGCATGCAAAGTAAACTGGTTCTCATTAATGACCATTAAAGCTGTGAAGACTGAAATTAATACTTTTATTCCACATTGTTCAAAAGTGACAGTAAAGACATTTATAATGTTAAAAAAAGATTTTTACTTCAAATAAATGCTGTTCTTGTTCTTGTTTGATGATTTATTTATATAGCACTGTTAAAACACAAACAGTGCTTTACATTCAGATTCTATAAAAGGATAAAAATAAGGACACACATAGACCAATAAATAGACAACATATAAAACATCACATCTAACCATTATAGGCTAACAACATTAGATGTACTTTCAACAGATTCTTAAACATTGACAGCGATTTGGCAGACCTGATAGATAGCAGCAGCTCATTCCACTGTCTCGGCCCTATTACTGCGAAGGCCCAGTCGCCTTTATGTAGGCGTTTAGTTCTAGGCACTATAAGTAGTTTATGATTCTCTGAGCGTAATGTTCTAGAAGGGTTATATGGGGTTAAAAGGTTTGCCAAATATGGTGGGGCCTGGTTATTTAACGATTTATATACAAACAATAATATTTTATATCTAATTCTATAATGGACTGGAAGCCGATTTAGAGACGCTAGTACGGGTGTAATTGATTGGTGTTTCTTTACCCTCATTAAAAGCCTCGCCATAGCATTTTGCACCGGTTGTAATCGAGACAAAGATGCGGCGGTGATGCCACAATACAGAGAGTTACAAAAGTCCAGCCGTGATAAAATAAAGGTATGGATTACTTTTTCGAAATCTTTATTTGATAAAAATGGTTTAGTTTTTGCTGATAAACGCAGATTATAAAAACAAGCCCGGACCACAGAGTTAATTTGCTTGTCCATTTTTAGGTTATTGTCAATTAAAAAGCCTAAATCTCTAACAGTTGTTTTCGAGTAAGATGCCAGGGGACTTGAATCTGATATAATAAGGAGTTATTCGGGTGGCCGAATACAATAACCTCAGTTTTTTCCTCATTTAGCATTAAAACGTTTTTGGCCATCCAGTTTTTAACGCCCTTTAAACACTCTAAAAGTGACTCAAATGAATTGGTAGAGCGCCTGAGTGGTAGATGCATTTGCGTGTCGTCGGCGTAACAATGAAATGACACTCCATACTTTCTGAAAATGCTACCCAAGGGGAGCAAATATAAAGAAAAAAGTATGGGAGAAAGAATAGACCCTTGAAGAACCCCCAATAGAGAGGTTACTATGATTAACTGAAAAACATCTACCACTCAAATAGGACTTTTGCACTTTATATTCAACAGAGAATACCCAAAAAATATAAATAATCACAGAAATGTTGAGCAGCACATTGATAATAATCAGAATTGTAATGATTTCTGAAGGATCAAATGTGACATTTGAAAATAGAAAAAAAAAATAGAAAAGTTATTTTAAATTGTAATAATATTTCACAATATTGCTGTTTTTACAAATAAATGCAGCCTTGGTGAGCGTGGTGTGTGTGTGTTTGTGTATTAAGACCTCAAACAACTCATTCCCTATTACAAAATATCTTGTTTTTCATACGAGGAAATCATACAGAATCTGAATATGACATGAGTGTGAGTAAATGATATCAGAATTTAATTTATTGCTGATCTTTTCCTTTTAATGTATTCCAGCATGATTTTTCGGTCAGAAAAGTCCCTTTCGAGGATGTTTTGCATTGCCGTTGCTCATGCCAAGAGATTCTGCCAGAAAGTGTAAAGCGTAGCGTGGAGTGTTCTCGAGGTCAGTGATAACCAGAGGGCGATGGGCAAATAACTGATGAATGCAGCTCAATTTAAAACACATTCAGCCGATGCTGAGATCACGTTCTCTGATTTTTGGGGCTGTCTTCTGCATCTAATTGATATGAGCCTGTGGGCTGCAGGGCTGGTTATGTAAATGTCAGAGGAGAATGTGAACCCCTCACCCCAAGAGCTTCATGGAGACAATAGCAGCAGAGTTGAATTGCAAAAGTGTTTTTTTTTTTTTTTTTTTTTTTGGAAAGCGGACAGTTTTCGTGACCCGTGTGCAGCGCTGAACCCTCGGGCTCTTTTCTTTCAACACAAGAACCCCACCTCATCCAGCTTCTCCATTTCTGTGCATCTTCCAGTTCCCCCACTACTCTTATCCAGCTTATGTTTAGTGTTAACTGGTCCATTGGTAACTTGAATGTGCGAGACTTCGGCGTCATTCGCTTTGTTATTTTAGTTGTACAAAAACAAAGAAAATATCAGCTTTGTCACAATATATTGTCACTTTTTATTTCATCGGAAAATATGCCTATATTATCACCCAGCACTTTTTAGCATTTTGATTGTATAAGTACGTCCTACTTTATCTTAATTGCATTATACTCATGTAAAGTGATAATATAGCAAATCTCACCTGCCTTTTTTTTTTTTTTTTTCTCTCGTTGCAAAATGTAAACAATATTATTATAAACATTACCATCATGATTTTATGTAAAGCTACTTTGAAACAATGTGCATAGTGAAAAGCACTATACAAAGAAATTTGACTTGGCTTGACTGTATTGCATGCAGTGGTATATGGTGCAGTTGTTAAAGCTCTGGACGGGTAACCAGATGATTACTAGTTCAATCCCCGAAGAAGTGAAAAATGAGTTCTCAACATTGTGCCCTTGAGCAAGACGCTTGTTTGCAGTGACCGAAACGTTGTTGCGAACCCATGCTTTTCCAAATGAAACAATATTCAATAAGAGAAAAAGCAGGGCAGAATCGGCAGATATTCATACATCAGGAATTGATTGCATGGTGAAAAGTCTCTGTATATGACAGGTGTTTGAAATGTAAGAGGGACTAATGATATTAACCAAAAAATACCCTATTTATTTTCTTAAAGGGGCCCTATTATGCTTTTCTACACGTTCATCTTTCTTTAGTGTGTGATGTTGCTATTTGAGCTTGAAAAAGGTTTCCTCCAGTGGGAGTTCTTCTCTATATCAGTGTCAGTGTTTCTGAACTCCTGAAACGCCTCCATTGTAGTCTTGAGTTTCTTCCAGGAACGAACACGCCACAATATTCCTCATTTAAATAATTCATACGCAGAATAAAGGGGTGGGGCCTGGTTGAGTTAGTTAGTAGTGTGTTAAACTGGCGGTTATGGTAAGGGGCGGGACATTTCCCAAACACACTCAAAGCACTCGACCAATCACAACACACTGATCCAGCCGACCAATCAGAGCACAGTGTGCTTTTCAGAAGGAGGGGCTTCATAGAGACAGGAACTAAACAGAGCGTTACTGACAGACTGGGAAGAGAGGAGCCGCAACAATGGAGAATATGGGGGAAATAAGCAACATTCAAGCATGAAAACCTGTTCTAGTAGAACTAAAAACAAAATCAAGACTTAAAAAAAGGGCATAATAGATACAATCCTGATTTTATTATGAGCAATTAATCAGTGCTCATATTCCCAAAAATATTGGTGGCTTATCTTCTGCTTTCTGTGTGTCTCAGGGGATGTTCAGAGCTCTACCGCATTCCTATGGTGGAGTATAAGCTGGACAGTGAAGGAACGCCCTGCGAGTACAAGACGCCCTTCAAAAGAAACACCACCTGGCACCGTGTGCCCACCAGCGGCCAGCCCGTTCCCCGCGGATCCCCCACACAGGGTCCCGATCGCACGCCCTGCCAGCAGGTCCTCCAGAACGCTATCCCACGCAGCACCTCTTTCGACAGGAAGCTGCCAGATGGACCCAGGTATCACTTCTGGTTACAATTCAGTTCAATTCACGTTTATTTGTATAGCGCTTTTCACAATACACAACATTTCAAAGAGTGCATGAGTCCACATCACAATTTAGAGTGAGGCAACCGTCTAAAGTTATGTATTTCAGAAATGTGTATACAAAATCATAGTTGGCTAAATATGTAAACAATGTAATAATTTAATGCAGATATAATGAGCTCATTGAAGTAAAGAATACTTGTTTATTAACAAATGATTATGACATTTAGATAATATGTTGATTCAGAGTTTGCGTCATATGAAGTCTTCGCGAGGTTCAGCACCGTTACATTAATCAGGTTACTCATTACTTATCAATTCATTTATAAATCCCAATTGATGAACAATACAATAAACAACAAATTGTTTAGTTTTTATATAAGATTATACAAAATATATGAAATTAATATTATTTATATTATTTATTATATTTCATGATCTCCTCAGTGGACACGTTTTTGTGTCTTTCCTATTGAAATCATGACACATGGACTTCATGTTAAAATTAGCAGTAAACAAACATATTTTGTGCTGCACATTGTTTGCCAAAAAATAAAAGTGGTGTTAAATTAATAAATAAAATTATATATATATATATTTTTTTATGCCTTTATTTGATTGCCGCAGTTTTTAGTAATACTTTTGTATTAAATCTTAAATCCAGAAATATTTTAACAGAAAAACTGAATAAAAATAAAACATTTTGTTAGGGCCCTATCATTGTTAAAAAATATATATATATTATTATATTATTAAATTGTTAAAGTTTTATGAATTCATTTGATTAGCTTTTTGATTATTGAAATGTAATTAAACCATTGAAACAGAATCAAGAAAATTAAAACAGAAAACATGGAATCTGGGATAGATAAAACTGAATTTGGGAAGAAATAAAACTGCTTTAATATGGCACTAATCACCTTCTTGTGATACTTACGAATATCATTTTTTTATTATTATTTAACTGTAAAACAAGATAAAAATACTCTAATACAAAAAATTTTGCAGTGCATAAATATGTGAAAATTGCAAAAAAAACAAAAAACTGTCTGTGTTTGTTCTGTATCATGCAACATTTTCGTTTCCAATGTGCACTCTCATTTACTTGCTGTTGGAAAGTGTTTTGTTGCATTTCCAGTGTTTTTGGCACACTTACTGACCCAGAACATCACGAATTCAGGTTCCTGTATTTGGTATGCATGCAATATGCCTTTCAAATATGGTTTGTTATAATGTGGTCATTTGTTCTTACTTGGAAGCCCCTCGTGGTGTTGATGACCTTTCCAGACTCTTGTGTGAGACCGCATGTGGAGAGAGCTGTGCATCGCTTCAGTAATGCCACTGAACTGTGCTTCCTCTGATCATGCTGGTGCATTCATGCTAAATCACTAAAAGCACACTGGACACATGATGATGACAATGTTTGCACATTTTTCGTAAAAGATTTAAAGGACTTGGCAGATCTGTATGCTTCTGACACAGTGGTGTATTAATATACCAGCATGCATATTGTCCTGTGCCATTTTTGGTGCGTAAAGTCACCATGCCAATTGTGCAAATCACCTTCATTAAGCTTCTACACGTCATATTTTGTGGTTTTGGAAGGTGTATATGCGATGTATGCATGGAGAGTGAGAGCACTGCTGATTCCCATTATTAAAGCTGACAGAAACAGTAAAGCATTGCAGGAGTGGGAATATCAGATGCAGGAGTGGGAATATCAGATGCAGGAGTTTTCACCGCCACTTTTACTTTTCTCAAGGTGACGTGTGATTGGATCACTGACGGTTTAGTAGACAGGTTTTTAGTGAGGCATCCATTAGTGGAGGAACATATTACCATTCTACTTGTGCTATTTTTGGAGTATGCATTATGTTAATACTGTGTGTTATTGCACTTACCCTTTTATCTACGTTTTATTTGCAAAATCCTGATATTCTGTGCACATCTTCTGTATGCATGGAAAACCCAAATGCACATTTGCCCAAATGTCAAGTTAATAAAAGGGAAATTGCATTAATATTTACCTTAAAATGGTTCAAATGTATTTGAAAGCATGATAATCTGACCGTTATTGATGTCATATTAAAGTGGTAGATGTTTAATCATTTCACTAATCCACTTTTAGTTAATTCATTCAATTATATTTTAAATTTATATTACGTTTATTGAAAATAATTTAATTTATTATGTTTTTATTAATAAAAATATTATTTGTTGATATTAAACAATTTAATATTACTATTATTTAATAAAATATTTTTTTTATTATTTCATGAACTTTATTTCATGATATTATTATTTATATAGATCATATTATATATTATATGTTATCTTATCTTTAATCTACAACTGAAAAAAAAAACATTTAACATATATCATGTAGTTTATCTGATGTAGGTTTTAAAAAAAAAAAAATGTATCTGACGTAGGTTGATTTGAATTGAATAAATTAAGTACATTTGATTTAATATGTTTAATTTAGTTTATTATTAATGTATTAATCTCCCTCAAGATTGATGAGAATGTTATAGTAGAAGAAAGGAATGTTTATTGTTGCGTGTGATTTCACACACTAGAGCTTATTGCTCTTGTGAGCCGAGTGATTGGATCAGACACGTTGATGTCAGGCTGATGTCGTGCTCTTGACTCTACAGGCTCGGCTGAAACCTGTGCTGTAGTCGGATCAGTGTCAGAGGCGCAGCTGCTGTGAGAATGGATACCCATCTGTTCTGTGTCTTTCTCACGCTACAGGACTGCTCAAGATACGGAGAGCCCTCAGATGTCCTGCAGTAAAGGAGAGGCGTCCCAACACTATCGCAGTTCGCCCAGTAACCAGTCGTCCTCCAGTGACCCCGGACCCTGTGGGAGCGCCAGCTGGAACCAGCAGCCCGGATACGACGGGTAACATCCCAACACAAACTCACAGACAAGCTGTTTTTGTGTGGCATAATTAATACAATTATTTTGTATTAATGTAGTTTGTAAAAAAAAAAAGAAAAAAAAAAGGGTATGTATTGTATGTTATTATATTATATAATATAATTTGATAAAAATCAATTCATGCAATTAATTGCAATATTTAAGTAAAATTTTGGTTAAGTTTAATTAAGTATTATTGTATTGGTCCAATGAATTTGATTAATATAAATTAATAAATAAATAGATTAAATTATATTAAAATATAAATATGATTTACCATTTATGTAGTATGGATTTAGTTTATAAAATATAAAATATTATAATGTATTAATAATAATTATGACTTATACTATTAGTTTGTATTAAACTATTTAATATTATTATTATTTAATAAAATGTATATTTTATTATTTCATATACAATTAACTTTAAATGTATTAATTAAACATTTATTAATTTCAGAATAAATATGATTTATTAATATTAATTTATTTCATATTATTTTTTTCCATTTTATATAAAAACTGTAAACAATTTGTTGTTTATTGTATTGTTCATCTGATATAGGTTGATTTGGGTTTTAGAAATTAACTGATAAGTAATGAGTAACCTGATTAATGTTCAGGCACAGTAATTGGTCATTTACTAATTGGTACTCGTCCATAAATACGTTTAGACGTTAAGTCTTTAGAGCAGAACCTTCACACAGAGGAAGAGAGTGAGATAATCAGTCCATAATGAATCTAATCAAGGGCAAGGCTGACATTTCTTAGTGTGAGTAAAGAAATGAGCTATTGCTCTGTGAATGTGAACGTGTCCTCAAACGTAGTGGCTTTGATCACAGCTGGAGGTGTGAGGTGTTTCAGTCAAGCTGAACATCAATGCACTGCAATGACAGATGAATAGCCCAAAAAACTGGCTTTCATCATCATCCTCCTCCTCTGGCTGATTGAAGTCCTTTTCCCCTTCCCGAAAGAGCTAAACTCCAGCCTGTTCCTTCCACAGGTGTCAGTCTCCCGTCCTCCGTGAGCGCTCCGCTGAAGCCCAGTGCATGCTGGGAGACGGGGAGATGCTGAGGGAGAGAGAGCCCACCCTCGAGAGAACTCGCTCTGCAGGTCAGATTCACACACTGAGCTTTATACTTCTCCTTCTCACGAGTGAAGGTCAGATGGACATCAGCTACTGACCGGAAAATATACTGGAAGTTTAACACTTCCTGCTGGGAAATAATAGGTTAATGTTAGGGTTGCACGATTATTTAAAACCGAAATCGGGATTGGGGTTAGTGTGATTTATCAAAATGCAAAAATCTGCAGTTTAATTCAATAAATACATGTGTGTTTCAGAGTGAAGCGAGGCACTGTGTTCATTTCCTCGTGAGCAGCTTGTGGTTTTCCACCAAAATAATAAAAGCTTGATGGTTTAATATTTGAAAATGAAGAAATTAAGACATCCATGAACATTAGTGAGGTCATTTGTAAATTGTAATATTTCACTGTGAATTGAAAAAGCATTTAAAAAAAGTAATTTTGTGTAATATTTTTATTTATTAATTATAATAATACAAATAATAATAATTATTATTATTATTATGGTAACACTTTACAATAAGGTTTCATTAGTTAACATTAGAATGAACTAAGAATGAACAATACTTCTACAGTATTTATTAATCTTTGTTAATGTTAATTTCAACATTTACTAATACATAATTAAAATCAAATGTTGTAGTTGTTAACATGCATGGACTGTGAACTAACATGAACAAGCAATGAACAGTTTTTTTATTAAATAACATTAATAAAGATAAATAAATACAGTAATGAACGTATTACTCATTGTTCATGTTAGTTAATACATTAACTAATGTTAACAAATGAAACCTTATTGTAAAGTCTTACCGTTATTATTAATCATATGTAGGATCACAAAACCAGTCACAAGTTGCACAGGAATATTTGTGGCAATAACCAACAATACATTGTATGGGTCAAAATTATTTACTTTATTCTGTCTTCACAGAGGCGAAATGGCACGTCCCTTCCACCAAGATCCTCAACTCTTTGAAGGAAAGAGGCAAGGATTCTCCGAACAAGTTGAGGCGGGTAAGACTACTCCCATGTGACACTCCGCTAGAGTAAAACTGAAGATCAACATCATTTATTCTGATCCTGAAAGAAGATTCGGGAGGAACAAACATGTTCCAATCATTGAGTACCATTAAGAAAGTTGTTCTCAAGCTTTTTAAATCCAAGGCCCTCCATTGTCCACAATATATCTATCTATATATATAACAATATATTCAATATTCATTCCTCGTGTCTGCTAATAGGTTTCCTCTGGTACATCTGCTTCAATGATAAAGTTTTATTTTTTACATTTTTATTTATTTACTGAAACTAGGAGTGTTTATAGATTAAAATAGGTAAATAAAATAATTATAATTATAATTAAAATGATATATTATATATATATATATATATATATATATATATATATATATATATATATATATATATATATACCGGTGTATATATATATATATAATTGGAACCTATACGGATTTTTAAAAATATATTTCAGAATCAGGGTTGTTATAGTTAATTAAAACTGAAAATAAAATAAACACTTTTGTTACTTGAAATAAAATAAACATGAACTGAAATAGAATAGAATATAAATGTATTTTATTTCTCGTTTTCATTTAGTTTAACTTGATGTACTACAATTAAAACTGGAGAAAAAAAATACATGGACATTTAAAAAAAACAATAACTAATAAAAATGACAAAAAAAAATAAATTACTAAAAGGAAAATGGAAAATTAAAAAATTAAAAATAATTGAAAATGATAGTTTTATCAGTGTTCTAAAATGACACCGCTTAGAGTCTCTACCCAATAAAATATGATCATAATTAGCATAAATATTATTATAGTAATTGGTATAAATGTATTTAAAATGTTCTTTATAAAAATGCCCATGGCGTTTTAAGATTTTAGTAATGTACATTACTTTTCCAGGTCTAAAAAAATCACACTTTTAAAAATAGACTACCTCATATTTATTTCCTCAAAGAAATAAAGCCGTTACTGAGAGGATGAATAGAAATATTTAGATTTTTAATTGTTTTTAGCATCTTTAATGCTTGTTTTGTATTATTATAAATCATTGGTTGAGGACCACTGCCCTAAAATCAAAATGTAGAATCTTGTTGAAGCCGCAAATCTAACGCTAAAGATTTGTGGTTTAGACCAACGCTGATGTCATACTTGGCAAAATCCCAGTCGTCTTACACACACACACACACACACGCTGTAAAGAAGGTTATGAGGTCCAGTTCATTCAAAGTTCAGAAGACCGCTGACAAAATAAACCATGTGGTTTATTTATAATTCAGTCGGTTAGTTGGCTAGCCAGCAGGCATTTGTTTATATATGCAACTGTATGTTTATAAATGCCGGACTAATTCATAATCTAGGGGAATTCCCTCTGGGAAATTTACTGCGGGAACAATGTCAGAATGTGTTTTAATGTGGTAAATGAGACTTAAACTTCACATATCAACCCTATAATCAAGTAACATTAGCTCTCCTGGATCTGCTGCTTTGGAGACGTTCCAGCTCGTCTTTACGTACAGTAGGTTGAAAAGCTTGATATGACACACACACACACACACGGAGCCCCGCTAGTTGTGCTGTCAGTGTGTGTGTGCATCAGTGTGATGAATGAATGGTGATAAGGTCAGTCTGCCCTTGGTGCTGGCGCTCTGTGCTCATGTTTGTCTGTCTCTCTCGCCATCTCTTTCACCTTCAATGTTAGTTTCACCCAACATCTCTCACTCCCTGTTCTAGAATAGCATCTGACCACCGGCAGCCAATTCAAAGTAAATTACGGTCGTTTAACGCAGGGCTCCTGTAGACTGATTTGAAATGATGTTTGTGTGTAGAATCTCTGCTAATGAGTCTGGCTTTAGCACTAAGTTAACTGTATGTTTTCATCCACCTATTTGTATGGAAGTTTTGGGAATGCTAGATGCAAAAAAAGTGCATTAAAAAACTCATGTGCTTAATTGAGGTATACAGTTTTTCCATTGGATAAGATATGCGCATAAATTACGATGGAAACACATTTGCCAAATAAATCCCTCGATGAACATATTAAAAAAAAGTCATCTGACTCCTCAACAGGGGATGTGATTGGATAACCTGACTAACCAGCGGACCAATTGCATCGCAGAGCATCTCAAATGTTGTTTTGGTCATTCTGAAAAGCCTGAAATGTCATCTAAATATAATGACCTCCCAGAACTGTCTCGCACGATTGCGCTCCCAAACATCTGGTATCCTTCTCCGAACGCAAGATAGCAAGCGTTTATAACGTTTCGTCTGCGCGTTCTGAGACCCATGTATGAAAAAAGAGGCACAGTTTCTTTCCCAATTGCAGCAACTTCCAGTTTTATTACAGATATTTTGCACCAATTTCCTAGGAAGTGATGGTTTGTTCTCTTGAACACATGGGATGGAAACAGGGCTTTGTTCGCAAATGTTTTTAAAATTGCAACTTTGCATGGAAACATAGCTAGTCTTATGCTTTGATAAGCGTAGAAAATGAGTAGTGCACACAAATATTGAGTGAAATCTTTCTTAATTACATTTGAAATATTTTATTTATACTTTTGAGTGTTTAGAGCTTGTTGCAAGTGCATTTTTGTAAGGATGTATGTTCTGCTGCCTGAACATGAAGTATCTTAGAAAGCATTGTAATTTCGCTGCTTGCTGTATTACTCTTACATTTAGATATACTTCAATACTAATACTTGGATATCTAAATGCATACATGTAAATGCAGACATTAGACCACCAAGCAAAAGAGTTTATGGAGGATGTGTGTTTGGATGATTGTAAATGTATTTTTACAGAAATTAAGTAAAACGTTGCCAGGCATTGCATAATAGTGATACTTTTTTGCTATTAAACTGTGTTGTAGTACGAACATCTTCATTTTCCTTCAAGGTAAATTAATGTTAATTACTTCGTTTCACTTACACTAATGTTATTACTTCTAATTTCCTTCAAATCAGGCCTTTTCTCTTTCAGTGACTGTAGAAAGCGTTTGCCTCTATTCTGATTTGCAATCACTGCAGTTTTTAATCACGTTACTTATTAATTTAACAATTTCTATTAAAGAAAATGGCATATAATGTCTTAATTCATTCCATCCCACGTTAAGTATAATACCCAATCAATTTTTACCACTCCATGCTGTTCAAATGAATCTCGAGTGCCATGTTCTCTAATGCTTTTCTCAGTTAGCAACTCAGTTGCATTGAAAACTTTTAGATCCTGGGGATGTTTAATCTACAACATATGATTTATCGTGTGTGTGATGAAGAGCTATAGGGGGTTTGCAGCTGTAGAGCCTCTGAACAAATATGGAAAACCATGATAGATTAAAGGACTGTCTCATTATCCATGTTAAGTGGAATGTGTTTTACAGCTGCATTAATGAGTGTGTTGGATCAGTTCATGTCAGTCTAAAAGCAGGTTTAATGTCAGAATCACAGTCTCTTAATTATGTTTGTTGTTGTCTGTTTGCCTTTTACCATCTATATCAATAACTTACAAACCTTTTCATCTCTGAAATGGTCTCTAATGTCTGTTGCATTGTCTAAAATGCTGTTGGCCGTATCCACTGGGAGATGTACATGGCGCCATTAACCACAGGCTCCCCTCTTTTAATTTATTACGCCTATTGTCTGCGCACTAATTAATGAATACAGCTCATATTTGCATACATTACCACCAGTCACAGAATTATTCATTACCTCACTGTAATTAGTTTTGCTGGTCTTTCCAGTGTGCAGTGGTACATTTAAATTGGCATGATATTAGTTTGGACTAAAGAAGGTGTCACATGACAAAGAATATGACAGCGAATGCGACCCGTTTTCCATCTGCTAATTAGAATTATAGATGATAAAATATGCTAGCAAGCACAAAACGTCACGTAGACAATGGCATGATATGTATTGTTTGTTGCAATGTGAGCTACTGAAAAATTGAGCCTTGGTACTTATGCTGCCAGTTCATAATTTTACATTTTTCTATATATATATATATATATATATATATATATATATATATATATATATATATATATATATATATATATATATATATATATATATATATATATATATTAGAGGTGTCAACAATAATCGATTCGGCGATGCATCGCAATGCGGGGCATGCACGATTCAGCATCGATGCGGCAAAGTGCCATAATCGATTATGTCACTGTTTTAGGGGTGTAACGGTAGGCGTATTCGTATTAAACCATTCGGTACATGGCACGCATTTTCAAACCGAACGGTTATTTCAAATGTAAGCGCGTCGCGAGCGCGCTCATAATGTAGACGCTGACGCGACCACAACATCAAATGGCAAACGCAATGTAAGCGGAACGAAACTGAGCTACTCGTGACGGACTGTTTCGTGTTTATCAGTTTGGACCAACGCAGCGCGAGCCGATCTTATACTACACAGCGCTAAGAGATCCAGTAAAGAAAGCATTTGAACTCGCCACTAAAGTAATAACATCGCTGCGAGATCTAGTGAGAAACATTCACATTTCTCCGTTATTAACGGATCAAACAGCGCTGACGTGGAAACCAGGAAGAAACATTGTGACGTGAATGAACTATCCAGTGTCCACAGATCTGCAATATTCACCATGGATTTACTGTAGTAACACTAACTGCAACTTTGGAAGTTTGGCAGGAATAGTAGGCTATAATGCTTTCAAGTAACGTTATGTCGGATTTATTTCGACATTATGAATAACATTGCTGCCCTCAAATGTTAAACTGAACTAAAATAAACATTTGTTTATAAGCACAAAATATTACATTTAATTTTTTCCAAGGAGCTGTTTTGTTTTATATGCTCCTAAGAAGAGTCAATTATAGCTCCATCATTGCTCAAAGAAAAAAATGTCATACTTTATGATGTTAGTTTTAATTAAAAAAAGAATAAAAAAAAATCAAGGAAATTTCTCTGGCATTTCTTTCTTTTTGCTGTATCGAAAACGTACCGAACCGTGACACAAGTGTATCGTATTGAACCGAACCATGAATTTTGTGAACCGTTACACCCTACACTGTTTATTTTCTGGCCTTGAGTTGGACAATACAGTTGGAATTTAATTTCAAATGGTTCTCAAGCAGAGAGAAGCGAAACATTTCTCATTGAAAGCACTGAAAGCAGTGATTTATGCTTTCTTTTTCAGGTTTGAAAATGCCATATCCAATACCCTGTACCATTCAATTTTATTTTATTTAATGACATTTATGTCAAAGATACAGGAGAGTGATAATACACACATAGCAGCCAATAAAATCTGTTGTTCAATATCTGACTGCTTGTATTGCCTCATGACAGATGAAAATTTTGCCTTGTTGTGTGCAGTAGAATTTTGATGCATCGCAATGCATCGTAGAATCGAATTGAATCGAATCGTTACCTGGTGAATCGTAATCGAATCGAATCGTGAGGGCAGTGCCAATGCACACCCCTAATATATATATATATATCAATTTTATTTATTTATTTATTTATTTATTTATTTTTCATATTGTGATAATTTCACATTTAATCTCCAAATTAATGTAGAAACAACATAAAGACACTAGACTATATTTTAAAGCCTCATAAATGTTATATTTATAGCTTTCAATTATACTGTGATGCTGAATGTTCATAGAAAAAAAATTCATAGAGACATCAATAGCAGTATTGACCTTTTTTTATAAAAAGATGCCATTCAAATCTTCACATAAACCTATTAAAATGAATGTCACAGTTACCTGTCCTTCAATAAATCAGGGCTCAGTTGTTTCTATTGGCCCAGTCAGACCAGTTCACATTCTACTTGTCCTGTCAAAATGCACAAAAATTGATTGTTTTCGTAGTGTTTGAACCATGTAACCTTTAACTTTCTGGTAAGTCTAAAAGGTAGGAAATATACAGAAATTGAATAAAGTTATCAAACACTTCACAGTCTTCACTGCATAAATTATAAATGAAATATAGATTAAACCTTATTAAAGCTACAAAAGTTATTCAGTCTAGAGCAGTGGATGATTTCTTTTTCTTTTGTTCTTTGATTATCCTTGATGACAGACAGCAGCAGGTTTATTATCCCTATTATTAATGTTTCCTTGGTGTGTGTGTGTGTGTGTGTGTGTGTGTGTGTGTGTGTGTGTGTGTGTGTGTGTGTGTGTGTGTGTGTGTGTGTGTGTGTGTGTGTTTGTGTGTGTGTGTGTGTGTGTCTTCCTCCAGCAGGGCGGCGATAAGAACTCAAGCCACTCCAGCAGTAACACTCTGTCCAGCAATGCCTCCAGCAGTAACAGTGATGAGAAGCACTTCGGCTCCGGGGACCTGATGGATCCAGAGATGCTGGGTCTCACCTACATTAAAGGAGCCTCCACTGACAGCGGCATTGACACTGCGCCCTGTAGCATGACCCCAGGGGTGGCCAATGCATCTGTGGCCCGCGTCGTGCTCCAGGGCCGGGGCGCGTCTGATCCGGGACACCCCTGGACACCGGAGCTGGCTGAAGAAGGTTCAATGGAGGAGGACCACGGGAGGTTGTACCTTCCTCAGAGCTACGCCTCGGCTCTGGCCGCCGGACACACACCCGCGGAGGGGAGTATAGGAGACCTGAGCGAGATCTCATCTCATTCCAGGTGAGCAAAAGAGTGCTGATGTACAGGAGAACATAAACCGGTCAGATTGATGCAGATTGAGGCTGAACGGATCATGCATTTCCTGGTTGGTTATATTCAAATGGTTCCAAGCGGTGTGTTTTTGCCAACATTATTGATTAGCATAATGGTTAGACTCCCACTCAGACCATGTGGAATGCTTCCACTCTAATTTTGTACATATCCAGATACAAAAATTGTGTGTCTGTGTGTAACTGGAAGAATATGCACATATTTATAAACAATAACAGATAGCAGACTGGAAGCATTCCACAGTATCTGGATATTTTATATATCCAGCTGTGTGTATTCTCTTAGAGAGAGAGGGATGGTGCTTTTTTTAACAGCAAGCCAACAGACTTTTTGCATTTAAATTGCTATCACTGACTTTCTGTTCTCATTTTGAAGATGCTGAAAGTGACCTATTACCGTATATACCCGAATATAAGACGAGGTTTTTGTCCTAAAAATAGCCTGAAAATTGTGGGGTCGTCTTATATTCGCGATATAAACAAAATCACGGGGTGAAAGGGAGAAAGAACAACGGAATTAATATGAAATAGTGACTGAAACGCGACCCATTAAGACAAAACCAGCTCCCCCTTCCAATATGTTAATCTGCATAAAAGATAATGCACAAAAGTTAATCCGCGCGAGACGCAGAGAAAGCGAGCGAGCGCGCGAGAGAGAGAGGTGCGCGCGCGAGATGCAGAGCGAGAGAGAGAGAAAGGTGCGCGCATGAGACGCAGAGGGAGAGAGAGAGACGCAGAGCGAGAGGGGGAGAGAGAGAAAGGTGCGCGCGCGTGCTGGAAGAGAGAGAATGAATTATCACTGCAATTTTCAAATTAAATTATTTTCTGTTGAAAGCCAGATTTTTTCCACAAAAATCTCTTTTTGTCCCAAAAATAAGTCTGGAAAATGGGGGGGTCGTCTTATATTCAGGGTCGTCTTATAGTCGGGTATATACGGTATGTAAAATTCACAGAATCTGCCCTGATAGCTTAGCTCCTCCTCTGAGTGAGCTTCACAAGAATGTCTCAGCTACGTGATAAACAGGTTAAATGTTATCAATGAAAACAGAATGCATGTTTCCATTCCACTGCCTTACTTTTCCATTGCTTTTCTATGTTAACGTGCTAGATGCACGTGTTTGACCTTGGCGCTCGCATCTTTCACAGTGTCTCGCGCAGGAAATGGCATTCTAAAAATGCAGCACTCAAGTAAAAAGAAGTTAAACTTTTGAAAAAAACAAAACGTTAAAACGCAAAGACACGCTGTGTGTGAATGGCATTGAATGGGAGAAAACAATGCAAGGTCCGTTTAGCGCTTGTTTACATAGAAAATAATGGAAAAGCAGCGCAGTGGAATGCAAAAACGTGTTTGTGGCCCCATGCTGTTTCCTGTGTTGTTGTTGCTGGAGTATAGGAGGCCCAAGTTGTAAAGGCTCCGCCCTCTTCTGGAAAGGGGGGCGGTGAGCAGCAGCTCATTTGCATTTAAAGATATACACACAAAAAGAGCATGTTTTTGCTTCCAACCAAAAACCAACTTTGATACTTTTTTTTTCACGATTCTTTGATGAATATGAAGTAAAAAAACAAAATGGTAATAATAATAATTTATTTGAAATAGAAATCTTTTGGGGCATTATAAATATCTTTACTGTCGCAAAAAAACGTACTGACCCCAAACTTTTGAACAATATATCTGGAACACTCCGGTAGCGGAAAAATCTGGAAATGATTTCCTGTGATTCCAGTCCAGTTAATCAGTTAATCTTCAAGTAGCAGATCCAGTCTTGGGTCAGTTACCTCAGTATTACTCATGTAGAGGATTTTCCTGCTAGATAACCATAGTGAAAATGGGACAGACCCACTACAAGGATTTTTTGCATTGTCCAGGGTGGTTGTGTGGATTGTGCAATTAAGATAATTTAAGATATTAGGAAATATAGATAGCTTTGAGTATGGTGCTTAAATATTTACATGGGTTATTTTCCATCCATACAATGAAACACTTTTGTTTTGCACTGCAGAGCAATTCAGGAAGAAAATAACTACCTTCTGTTATGTTCAGAGTGTTCTTATATTGTTCAGGGCGAGCTGTCTTCAAATGCATTGATAAGTGAGGTTTCAAAAGTACACTATTTCAGGGAGTATTATTGGAGCCTCTTGGAGGACAGTTATATCAACTAAACCCTTGAAAGCATAGACTGTTACATAAAAGGCAGAAAAATGTAAACAAGTAAAATGGTAAAAAGTCTCCTTGAGATGGACCGGAGAGAATGGCAGCTGTCATGTTGTAGTAGAAAGGTCAGGGTCCTGCTCGTAGCCATGTTGTCAGTTCTGATGTGTGTGATTTTGAGTGCATGTTTGTCTTGTGAATGCATTTCAAAAGATGCCCGAACAGAACACTGTCAATGCAGAATCCCAGGGGATCGTTCTTGGAATTAGATCACTATTGATCTAATTACTCTTGGGCGTTTTCAGACCTGTATATTTATTTCCCTTCTTCATCTAACCACCACTGCTTAAATTAATTAGTACAGGAAGTCATTTCATATTGTTTTGATTGCCGGTTCTCACGTTTCACTATCCCATGTGCGCTGGCCAGTGGCTCCCACCACTCCGGCAGCCCCTTACCCCACAGCTCCCAGTTCACGCCCTCTCCAGAACATCCCGGAGCCCAGGCCGTTCCCTACAGTAGCCAGGAGTTCGGGCCCTGCACTGACGCACACACACACAGCCGCCGTAGGAGGGCCGATGATAAACCGGTCCCGGACGAGCCCCCAATTCAGTCCGAGTGTGGGTGAGTGTGTGGATGTGTGGATTAGGGATGCACAATAATCAGTATCGGCTTTCATTTTTAATGTTATTGCTATCAGTCCACTAAGAAAATTAGGCTGATATATTAAACCCAATAAATTATTGATTATATTAATTCAGATGCACACTGCTCACCATGATGACTTTGATTGGTGCCTTCACATATGAAATGGCCAAATGGTACAATCCCATATAATTTTTAGTTAACCTATCCGTTCATACTGTATATACAGACACAATCATGCTGGATCTGAGTAAACGTTCCATGTTATTGATCCATAACACATGCATTTTGATTTGATAATGTCGTCCATTACTTGACATTCAAGGAAATTTTAATGACTTGCTTGCATTATTCAGGAATTGTTTTATTTTATGTCAGGCAACAAATCATTCAAATCATTTAATGCGTGGATTATCCCATTTATACCATGGAAATTTGCCAGCATTGACAAGTTAAAGCTATCATTGATGTTTACAGTGTTAAATTTGACTGGAAATGTTAAAATGGCTGTTATTTTCATCAGCTATGACTTGTTAGATCTAGCATTTTGTCCGCTTTAAATCAGATAAAGTAGTGTGGCAAGGTTACATTTATTTGTTTGAATCATAACATTTATTTGAATGAATTTGCCTATCGAGAGAGAGAGAGAGAGAGAGAGATGTGTGTGTGAATTACCTGATTCTGTGCAGCATCTCACCATTAGCAATAAAGCTGTGAGTTGAATTGCTTCAAAAACAGCGACGTTACCACCTCCTTGCTGAGTAATATAATCTAGCGATTCAGAAGTTAATTTATTATTAAAAGTCATGGGCCAGCGTTCACAACAAGCTTCTGTGCTCCTGTTTCTGTGTGTGTGTGTGCAGCACGATCTCCAATCTCTGTGTGCGAGTCAGTAAACGTATGTGTGTTAAACTGACTTGGAACTACCTGTGTATTAAATGGTTTTATTGCACACCTTTCCGCCAATCAGAATCGAGTATTCAGAGAGACCATTAAATATCAATATTAACCAAAATTTCCATATCAGTGCATAACTAAATAGGATGCATCTACTGGTATGGTTGGAGAGAAGGTTTTATTTAATTGTTTAAGCCACTAAAAGCAGCATTATAAAAGCTAAGACACTTATGAGAGTAATTTGTTGTATAATTTAATTTAACATTGGCCATAACCACATACTCTGAGACCTCAAAATCTCTAGTGCGTGTAAAGCACTCAAGTAAAAGTATGTTTAAAGGGAGTTGTATTGTGATTTCCTAATGTGAACAATTAGGTTGGGCTTTAGATTTGATTAAATTCATTCTTGCCCTCCAATCTTGTGCCAGTGTGACTCATTAAGCGTCTGGTTTAAAAGGCCAGGAGAGACCAATCTATTCTGAGGCTGGATTTAGCCACCGGCAAAGGTCTCTCACTTCTTTTTATCCAATTAATCTCTCCTCTGGCACAATCATCATGCAATTCCAGTTTTCAAGGACAAAAAAAACATCTGCAATAGGTTACTGATCAAAGCGGATCTTTCCTCTATCGATCCGAGTATCACCGCGGCCTGGAATGAACCATCAGTAGCAGCTCTGTAAGCACGCAAACGTAATATACTTGGCATGTGTCTCCCCTCATTATTGATCTACACGTTGATGTCCAGTCTTTGTTTACTGTACCATTCCACACAGAAGATCGGTGTTTAGCACTGGACTCTAGACAGATCCTGAAGGGGAAATGATTGAGCCACAAACACTTTTCTTTTAGTATTCTAGTTTTGCTTCCTCTCCTTCTAGGGAGCCATGGTGGAGATCTTTTAGATGTTTTTGTTTTTAGATCATGATGATGTTACTGGGAAAAGACTGGTATTCATTTATGTTGAATGAATTAATGTATATTTGGCCAGTTTCGGCATTGAGATGATGGTCAAAAAGTGGCCCAAAATACCTTAATTCATCTTATATTGAATTGAATTGGTCACACCTCACAGGAATTTGAATGAATCTATCTATCTATCTATATAAATATAGAGTGTGTGCGCAGCGCGTGACGTCACCGTCGGCCAGAGTGAATGTGGTCACACACATTGAGTGGCAGAAACACTGAGCGACAGTATTGGTTTTCAGTGCGAATGCTGTGAAAAACAGACCAAACACATCTAAAACAGGAAAGAGCTTTGAGATTGACTGTACAACTAGATTTGACAAGAAATCAGAGGTATATTTTTACAGACTGCCGAAAGCATCTGAACAGAGAAGCAAATGGATCGCTGCAATTCACAGTAACAACTGGATCCAGGCAGAGAAAGCGGGATTTGCAGTTATCATTTTATGTCAATATGCTGAATTTAGGGGTAAAATCATACACTATATATTGCATTGTCATATATTGTATTGACAACTCATCAATTAAATATTTACCATCGTATATTCTGCATAATTGGATGTTTTTAAATAAACACTGACAAAAAACTATACAAGTTTTAAAGCTGGACGATATGATGATATAAATAACATTGATATAAGTGATCACCCAGATTTAGACCTATATTGTATTTATATAAAGCGTTCGCAGGCAAATTGGCTTTATGTATTTCTCAGGCGTTTAAATCAGGCACATATAAATGTCAGGAAACACTATTCCTGCTGTATATCAATATCCACGGATCACTGGATCTTTGGTAAGTTGTAAGGAACACTATATCGAGTCCAACCTTTAGTTTAAACTGATAATCATTTGTTTTACTGGTGTTTTCGCAGTTTTCCAGTCACACAGCAGCTCTTCTGCCACTCACTCCGGCTGATGGGCATTCCTGCGGGAAAGTGACGTCAATGCATTCCCTCTATTGTCTATAATTATTTATAATTAGACTTATCTGAAAACAATAGACGCCTATGTTACATCTACATTCAGCTAGAAAAGCGAGTGTGTGCTTATGCTCTTGTTGAAACTCTCTCAGGTCCATCTCTCCAGTAATGTCTTTTGTTCTTCTTAGATTGATGGTGCGGCTGAGCTGTTTTCCCCAGCTGTTATAAAAGAAGCCTTGTAATGCAGTTAGCATCTCCATTCTTTGTTTATTTCACGTTACGCAACTCAGCCTCTAGACAAATCATCCAATAATGCTCACATTTATTGTGCCTGCTAATGAAGCTTTTTTCCCGTTGACACTATAAACCTCTCACCAGCTGCTAACTTTATTCTGTTTCTTCTACTTTCCTCGGCTTCTTTTGCTCAGTGGAGCCGAGAGCTTGTTGTCTTTCCTTCTGAAGGCTCTAGCCGAGCGGTCCAGGTACATACACACACCCCCACTGTGTATGTTTGTGCTCACACTGTTAGTGAACCTTCCCCTTTGACCCCTGACCTTTCTGTTCTCCACACTGAGTGTAAATGTCTCGAGTTGAAATCCTCCCCGCTGTGCCACACCGACCCTCGTCTCCTTGCTCACCTCGACAGTTTCTGTCAGGCTCAGACGTAGCCTGTAGTGCTCATATCAACAGTTGCTCATAGACACACACACCAGTAAAGGCCAACGGGTCACCAAGTGTGTTGAAGCCACGGCGCTAGTGCCAGACAGCTGTGATGACACAGTCCAGCGCCTGCGGGCTTTGAGTGAGTTTTAATACGACCTCTTCACTATTGCACTCGTTTGGATTTTCGCTACATTGCTCACTTGTTATTTTTAGCCTGACGACACACACACTGCACCGTCTGAATGTGACCTTCTCACAGTATTAATTAACTCACCTGCAGTATTTACACAATCACTAAGTATTTTAACAGCTTGTATGTTAGTTACCTTTACGTTCTGCCTGTTACTTTCTAGAAGAAATGATTCTCTGCATGGAAATGCCTGTCATTGTTTCCCCTGTGGAAGTGTGTCAGCCCGAGGATGTTAGCCACTGAATACCGCAGGTTTAACCGACATATATACTAGTGCATTCAAGTTTTTTAACCAGATGTTCAAAACGTTTTATACCCCGTTTACACCTGTATTTAGTGTTGTCCACTTGTGATCCGATCGACAAAAATGCATCTTAATACCAGGTGTAAACAGGGTGTGTGTGTGTACATGCCCAAAAATAGTATTTATTTTGTTATTTTATTAATATTTATGTAATTATTATTTAATTATAGTAATTATATGTATTTCTTTTTTTAAAGTTATTAAATAATAATAAAATTAATATGCTACACTTGTGTGTGCATATATATATATATATATATATATATATATATATATATATATATATATACACACACACACATATACATACATATATATTTGTGTGTGTGTGTTGTGTTTTGTCAGTGTGCCATGTATTCGTTGTTAATCTCTATCCACATATTTAATGTTTAAATAGTTAAATGATGATTAATGTCTTGCTCCAGGTAATGTCGACAGAGTTCATCTTGTATTTAATATATGATTTCTCATGTTGTTCCGGTGTAGTTTTAGTCCACGTGTGTGTGTTTGTTTGTGCATGCTGTCTGACAGCTATCTAACACCCTGCCAGTCACACACACACACACACACACACACACACACACACACACTGCACGCAGTCACAACACTATCAAGGTCACATTGCTCCCGCCACTATCTTTCCCTGTCCTCCTTTTTACCCGATGGAAGGATGTGTTACAAACATGCTCAAGAAGTTAGTGTTCTGAACTCACAGTTTAGTGTTCTGTGTGATACTGATGATCATTACACGAACCAGATCTCCTGTAATGCTCTCTGTCCGTCTCCTCAATGCTTCACACATGCTGTCGAAAAAGAGACAAAAGAATAAGACACAGACAGACCCTGGATCCTTCGTGTTTGAGTAACCCTTGTTCATCCCTGAGTCCTGAACGCCAGCATCATGGGCCTGTGTTTATGATCAGTGTGTGTGTGTGTGTGTGTTCCACAGGGAGCTGTACGCCGGAGAGACTTCCGGTCGGATACAGGAGAGAGAACGGGACAAACTGAAGGACACGGGTCTGCAGCCCAACATGTGTAAAGAAGAATACATGAAGATGATGCTGTCTGAAAGCCCGCCTGGAGAGAGCGGACACAGGAAGGTACGCCATCAAACATGCTCTTTTTAAAGTTGCTTTATTGCAGTTTATTTGACAAGAAAATAATATTTAAATTTTTCCGCTTCTAAATTTCGCATTCAATGTGTTACTTGCCATTTCTTTGTAATTATTTATTCTTTGAAAGTATTTCTGAGTACTAGAAATTTTATCAATTTGTGGTACAATGTACCATGGTGTATGTCCAAAATACCATGAAAGTACCTTCTCTGGTAAGGGCATTTAGACAGGATTTTTTGGACATGATTCTGTAATAATACCTTGTTTTTAAGACATTTACCAGGGTAATCATGTATTCTCTATGGTAATACCATAATTGTTTGTTTTTGTTTTGTTTTTTTAAATGAACCAGTGTATTACAATATTTTTGGAGATGTACGATGGCAACACTGTTTTTCAGACAAGTACCATGATATTACCATAGTGTTTTATATATGTACCTTGATAGTACTATGATTTTGGGCCTTTACAATGGTAATTTCATATTTTTTTGTTTTTTGTAACTATGCTTTGTTTTTGTATTTTAATATTGTTGTTCATAGATTTTTCTTTTTAGATATTTACCATTGTAATACCATATTTTTGATGTATTATGTTTTTTTAGACATAATAATACCATGTTTTATTTAGATATTTACTGTGGTAATCATATATATATATTTTTTTTTTTTTACTTACCATAATGTCATAATATTTTTTAGATCTGGTAATAGAGTGGTAAAAGTATATCATGGTACTACCATGTTTCTGGAGATGTACTGTGATAAAACTGTTTGTTAGACAAGTACCATGGTAATGTCAGTGTTTTTAGATATGTACCTCAATAGTAATGTAATTTTGGGCATTTACTGTGGTAATACCGTGGGGGTTTTTTTTAACCATGGTAATGCCATGTTTTTTAGACATTTAACGTGGTAATCATGTTTTTTTCCAACTTAACATAATGTCAATATTATTTAGATGTGGTAATACTGGTAAGAGTGTATCATGGTAATACAATAGATTTTGGAGGTAAAACTGTTTGTTAGACAATACCATGGTAATACCATAGTGTTTTAGATATGTACCTTGATAGTACTGTGATTTTGGGCATTTACAGTGGTTAAACCATGTTTTTGATATGCCACAGCAATGTTTTGTTGTTTTTGTACTTTGACACTGCGGTTTTGAAGTAATACATTTTTTTTACTGCTTTTATATTTTTACATGTATTATAGTAATAAGTTGGTTTTTGGACATATACCATCAAAGTACCATGGTAGTCTTTAAAGTACCTTGGAGTACCATATAAAAACTAGTATATAAAAATGGTAACAATTATTAGTTTACATGCACTTTCTGGTGTCAAATAATACATTTCCATTAGCTCTGATTAGTATGTGAATGTAGTCTCAGTCTGGGCTGTGTGTCACACACACACACATTGTAGCGCTGATAACCTCAGTGTGTGAAGTGATTGAGGGCTGAACAAACATGTGTGTTATCAGCCAGAGCCGGTTCTGGACACACACACGATAACGCAAGACCGAACAGATTCTGTTTAGGTAAGCTGATTGACGAGCGCTTGCTGTGTTTCTTCTCTTCGTGTTGAGTCTGACAGGATTCAAGGGTGGAAGTTGTTGTTGGAGTGTGTGTTTTCTGAAGTCTCCTCTGCTCCTGGAGATCGTCTTAATTGTGTTTTCCAGTTCCCGGGTCTCTCCCTCGGCCCGTTATCTGACAGCAAAGGCTGGAGTAGATGCACAATGCCCTATTTTCAGTGGTGTGTGTCATGTTGCAGTGCCCTCAGAAGCTGACGGGTCATTGTGCTTTAAACCAGCGTGATCTCATACATGTTACAGCAACTCAGAAATCTGTGCTTCATCTGCAGTTCTCCAACATCTACTGTTTTCTACAGGTAGTTGCTAGAGCCCTCTGGAAGTCTCTCTGATATTCTGGTTTCTTAAGTCCCTCATTCAATATATATATATTTTTTTTCTTATCGTTGTTTTGTTTTTTTCTAGATTTAAAATAATCCTGCAGGCTGATAAATGCATCTATTAAAGTGCAAATATTACATGTAGCCTCTCACATAGCCATTGCATACATAATTATAAATAAATACTGATTAAATATTAATAAAAATACTGTACTGTACATTATTACTTTACTTATATTAATTCATAATTATTAAATCCTGAAAATGGTCAATTACAATAATTAATTTGAAAATAACATTTTAGATCCAAATAAATTATTTGTTAAATATATGAAAAATAATATTATTTTACTATAATGTATATGCTATTATAGTTTCCATTTTCATTAAAATCTTTAGCTATGTGCTTTTGTCATTTTTTTTTTTTTACTAACATTTTTTAAAATAATATTTAGGTTGAATTTATTTTATTTCAGTTTTAGTTTTTATTTATTTCCAGTTGATAATTTAAGTGCTTCATCCTAAACTTATTTCAGTTAATTACAAAAGAAACATTTCTCAATTTTGTTTAGTTGACAATTTTTTTTTTAATAGTTTTAGATTTTGCTAACAATAATCACCTTGTCATGAACAAGTTGAATATGATATGTTATTAAATTATTGAAATATTAACTTAAAATATCAGGGGTACTTGAGAGATTTGACTGCTTTATGGTATACCATTCAAAACCATTTCCTTACAAAACAAATTATGAAATATTAATTTGTAAGCATGTTTTATATTTTAGAATATGTTATGTTTTATTATGCCATATAACATTAGTTTGTTTATTTTGTACAAAAGCAGCTGTTATTGGTCCATCACAGATTTCCACCAGCGAAGGGTTTTTATTTTAAAGGCCACACGTTCCCCCGGAGACAGACCTGTCATTGTGGAGCGCGAGCCGGAATGGAAAACATTGTCGATCTGGTTTTTCTTCCTCGTGGATATTGCATGCAGAGAGCGTGAGAAGTGAGCGTCCCGCTGTAGAGAAGTAGATTACAGACACTGAGAAGCTGGAGGAAAGGGATCCCAGTCTCATCTGAGAGATTCATACTTTCAATACTTTCATGATTCTGTCCTCTGGTTTTATCTCAACACAACTGAGTGATGAGCAGATGAAGAACGGGAAAAAAGGACTATTTAAGATCACTGTACACTACCGGTCAAATGTTCGAGTAATTACGATTTAGTTCATGTTTTTGAAAGAAGTCTCTTCTGCTCACCAAGGCTGCATTTATTTGATCAAAATACAGTAAAAATTTTGGAATATTATTGCAAATTAAAACAGCTCTTTTCTATGTGAATATATGTTGAAATGTAATTTATTCCTGTGATCAAAGCTGAATTTTCAGCATCATTACTCCAGTCTTCAGTGTCACATGATCCTTCAGAAATCATTCTAATATGATGATTTGATGATCAAGAAACATTTCTGATTATTATCAATGTTGATCAGTTATCTTGTATTTTCTTGGAGACTGTGATGCTTTTTTTTTTTTTTTTTCAAATCTTTGATTAATAGAAAGTTCAAAACAATAGAAATAGAAATCATTTGTAACATAATAAATGTCTTTACTGTCACTTTTGATCAATTTAATGCATCCTTACTTAATAAAAGTATCTTTATTACCCCAAACTTTTTAATTGTAGTGTATCACGGTTTCCACACAAATATGAACTGTTTTCAACATTGATAATATTCAGAAATATTTCTTGAGCATCAAATCATCATATTAGAATGATTTCTGAAGGATCATGTGACACTGAAGACTGGAGTAATGATGCTGAAAATTCAGCTTTGACCACAGGAATAAATTACATTTTAACATATATTCACATAGAAACCAGTTATTTTAATCTGTAATAATATTTCACAATATTGCTGTTTTTACTGTATTTTTAAACAAATAAATGCAGCCTTGGTGAGCAGAAGAGACTTCTTTAAAAAAAAAAAAATCTAAATTTGAACATCATTTGCTTCCCTGTTTTCCAGATGAGTAAAGACTGCTTTATTTGCAGTGATGTTGTTTTGAGCTGAGCTAAAGCCCGATCTCGTTTTAGTTTTACGGAAGCTGCTTCTTAAATCCCATTTGAGGCTGTTTTAATCCGAGAGGACCAGACTGGATCTAGTCTTATAAAGTGGTATGAGAGAGAGAGGGAGAGGGGAAATATTGAGGGTGGTTCATGGTTCAGCGATGGGATTTGAGTGGGATTTTGGTCTAAAGGAAGTGAAAACAGAGGGTTCTGGCCCGGAGGCGTTTAGCTTTGCTGAATCCCGTGTGCCATGACGTCTGCTTTCCCTCCGGTAATGGCAATTCAGCAAACTGACGTTTTTGATCAGGTCTCAAATGGTGGAAGACGTATTGTGTGCTATAAATAAAATGAACAGGATCAAGTGACTCCGCTTGGGAATGAACCAACTTCCTCTGGCTCACGCTCTGAATGGAAAACATATACAATGTATCTAAATAGCTTTGGCACAGTTTAAGCCTGTTAGCTCATGGGTGCGTTTAACTCTGTCCTCATGCCAGTGATATATGACATGTAGGACTACCTAGTGAGCCATCTACCTAGACGGCATAAATATAGGCATCACACAGTGTGATCTTGATGAGAAGCTGCTTCATGTGATGCTACCTTTTTAAGATACCTCGTTTTGTCCAAATTTAGTATGTCTTTGCAATCCCATAATGCATTGCAACAAGAAAAACATGACAATGGTAGACTGTGTTGAGAAATGCTTGGTGATGTTTTAAATATTTTCGCCAAGGCTGCATTTATTTAATTGAAAAACAGTAAAATCAGTAATATTAAAATAACTGGTTGTCTGTGAATATATAGTAAAATGTCATTTATTCCTGTGATCAAAGCTGAATTTTCAGCATCATTACTCCAGTCTTCAGTGTCACATGATCCTTCAGAAATCATTCTAATATGAGGATTTGCCGCTCAAGAAACATTTATGATTATTATCAATGTTGAAAATCAGTTTTGATGAATAGATAGTTTAAAAGAACAGCATTTCATTCAAATTAAAATAGAAATATTTAGCTGTCACTGTTGATCAGTTTAACACATCCTTGCTGAATAAAGTATTAGTAGGCTTAGTAAATCACACTGAGGCCATCATTTGAACAGTAATGTATTTTGTGTTACTAAAATATATATTTTTTTCAAATATTTGCCAGATTTGTGCATGTCATGTATTTTAAAGTTGTAGTTGTAGATGGCTAAGGCCATTGAAATCACTTGTAAGTGAGTGTGTGTCACGTGAAGAGTATTATTTTTGTTGTGCATTGACTTTGTTGTCTATGTAGAGTGTCAAATCACTCATTTATGATGCTTCATTTCTGTTATGCTGCTGCTTAGTATACATTAAGGATGCTCACTAGCTTTTAGACTTCAACACTTTACATTAAGGCATTTGGCAGTCGCTTTTATCCAAAGCAACATTCAAAGTATACATTTTATCAGTTCATGCATTCCCCAGAAATCCAATCCATGACCTACTCTTTGAGCCACAGGAACCCTTCAACTAGACTTGAAGACTAACTGATATGTGCTGGATAGTGAGCTCTGTGTGATGCACGGGCCCCGGGGCCGCACTTACCCCTCTCGTCCAGCTGACCGAATATGGCTCTGCTTTAGTCGCAAGCAACACACTCTCAATAGTGCACAGCTGCAGATAAAGAACAGGCTTTATTTATAACATCCGGCTGTTTAGCGACACAAGACCACACGGATTTTCCATGTATTCAGTCCAAAACAAACCCACTAACCATGTCCTGCTGGAAGCGATAGTGGAGACTTTGTGCATATACGTTTATATGTCTTAGTAAATACTATTATACTAATATATGTCATTTTTCAGGTATTAAAGGGATAGGTCACCCAAAAATTAAAATTATGTCAATTATTCACCCTTTGTCGTTCCAAACCCGTAAGACCTTCATCATCTTCGGAACACAAATGAAGATATTTTTGATGAAATCTGAGAGCTTTCTGATCCCTCCATAGACAGCAACGTCATTGCAACTTTCAAGGCCCAGAAAGGTAGTAAAGACATCGTTAAAACAGTCCATGTGACTCCAGTGGTTCAAATGTAATGTTCTGAAGCTATGAGAATACTTTTTGTGTGCAAAAAAAAAAAAAAGACTTTGTTCAACAATTTCTTCTCTTCTGTCAGACTATACTATTCGCACAGTAAACACAGTGCAGTTCTTCTTGGTACTATGTCAGAACGCCGGCTCCTGCGTCAGCATCACACACACGTTGTGGTGCTCACATGACCAGTGTCAGTGTAATTTATATTTTGGGTGAACTATCCTTTAACATCTGTGATTTACAGTATTGATGTGTGTCCTGTCAGGCGTCAGCGGCGGGAAGCCTGTCACCGAGGCGTTCCCTGTACCGGACTCTATCGGACGAGAGTGTGTGCAGTAATAGGAAGGGGTCGTCCTATGCCAGCTCACGAAGCTCCATCCTGGACCAGGCCATGCCCAACGATATACTGTTCTCCAGCACTCCACCGTACCACAGCACGCTGCCCCCCCGCATCAGCCTCAACCAGCCTGCAACCAAGCTCAAGAGTGAGTCCTGCACCTCACATCACTGCTGAAACACGGGGCGGGTGCAAAACACGTTCAGCGACCTACAGAGACTCATATGCATACTCCTTTTATAATGCATTGCATTACCATTTATATATATACATGTATGACACAAAGGCTGCATTTACACTGCCAGTCTTAAAGGGGTGGTATAATGCCCTTTTCACAAGATGTAAAAAAAGTCTCAGATGTCTCCAGAGTGTGTGTGTGAAGTTTTAGCTCAAAATATTTTATATAGCATGTTAAAGTTGTCACTTTTTGAGGGTGAGCAAAAACGCACCGTTTTTGTGTCTGTCCCTTTAAATGCAAATGAGCTGCTGCTCCCGGCACAGGGGGCGGAGCTTCAACAGCTTGTGTCCTTTTACCTCACACACACATGCGCTGAAAATTTCAAAAACTTTTAGCCTTTTATGTTCAAACCGAAATCAGAAAGATGGAGAGACTCAAGAAGAAGTGACAACATGTAGAAGCAACAGGACATTTCTGAATGGATAGTTGATGAATTTATGTAGTTTATGTGTAGTTATCTTCTAGTCATTGATTAGCATAATCTGTCATGATAATCTATAAATCGCATTCCCGGGGGCGGGGTTTATGTAAATTTTAGGGTTGGTGAGGGTTTCTAAAGTTAGAAAAGTGAAATCATATTCAACCACCCCTTTAATACACAGATCCGATCTTTTTACATTCACATACATTTCCTGTTTACATTCACTTTAGACAGGACTGGAATCCGATATCTGTGTTGACATTAATTCCCGCCCAAAATGATTTTCTGTGATTTTACCATGCACATGGTTTTGAATGACCGTGCTTTTAAAATTATTTATATAGTCCATGTCGGGTGGTCATGATTATTTGCCAGCATGGACAAGATAACAGCTGTCATGACTCATGAATGTTTTGCAGCGCAAAATCTGACGGAACAGATTTATTTATTTTCTAGAATTCTGAAGTGAAATAAAGTTGTTTTTTTTAATGAATTCGAATGAATTAACCAGAGAGAGAGAAAGAGTAACCTAATAGTGAAGCTTGTTGGTTTAATTAATTGCAGAGAAGTTATCACCTCATTGCTGAGAAATATAATGTAGGTTTCAGAAGTGAAGCTGTTTTATTTATAAAAGTCACGGGCAGAGGTTAAAATCCAGCTCCTGAATGTTTCTGTGTTCGCCCAATTTCTTTTCTTTACAAAGATAAAGATATATATATATATATATATAGTTCCCACCTCAATAAAAAGCTGTGAGTGAGCGCACACTGGCACGTCTGCCTCATAATACAACATTAAAAAGCTATATTTGTGATTAAACGTGTCATCCTCGTCTTGTGGTGGCTTGAATTCAAAGGGGAATCGGATATGCGTGTTTAGACGTAGGTCGGATGTCCAGATATCGGATATGTATTTGATTTAAAACCACATTTGGAAGTGGCTCAGATCGGATGCGAAAAAACGGATCTCGTGTGGATTTTTGTGTTTACGCGTGTGCAACATATTCCGATCTGTGTCAGATGTGAGTAGAAGATCGGATTTTTTGTGCCAGTGAAAACGCAGAGAAATGGCATTTTACATAATTTATGTCAAATTTGCATTGATGCATCTTCACATAGCATGTCTGTCTGAATGTGCACATGCACATATGTGACCCTGGACCACAAAACCAGTCACATGGGTCAATTTTTTGAAATTGAGATTTATACATCATGTGCAATCTGAATAAATAAGCTTTCCATTGATGTATGGTTTGTTAGGATAGGACAATATTTGGCCGAGATACAACTATTAGAAAATCTGGAATCTGAGGGTGCAAAAAAATCTCCTTTAAAGTTGTTCATTTATGTTGGCGATTGTGCTGCATTCACTCACAAAAATAAATATATTTACGGTAGAAAATTTACAAAATATCTTCATGGAACATGATCTTTACTTAATATCCTAATGATTTTTGGCATAAAAGAAAAATCTATAATTTTGACCCATACAATGTATTATTGGCTATTGCCACAAATAAACCCGTGCGACTCGAGACTGCTTTTGTGATCCAGGGTTACATATGTGAGATTTCAAAGATGCGTCATAGCCATAGGGGAGATTCGGAGCATAACAGCCACTGGTCACTGTAAATAAAACCATTAGAAACCATACAGGTTTGAGACTAAAGCACATGTCATCCATAAACGCCTCTCATGATGCGTGCGTTTCAGCCCCATACGGGTAACCAGACAGAATAATTTCCTGACCAGAGGCAGTTACGTGCATGTGACACAGAACCCTGTGTGAGTCCTTTTATATGGCATCTTTAATTAAAAGCCAGGAAGAAGAAAATGTCACGGCTAAAGCGGCTCTTGCTCAGCACGGAGAAGACACCTGTCACAGCCATGAGGATCAGGATTATGTGTTATTACTGCAACGATGCTGGGATTGTTCCTGCTCAAAGTATTTTGCACACTTAACTCACACTTAAAAATATGTCATTTTAAGAAAATATCAAACCAAGAGTCTCTTCACTAACATCACTTTTCCTCATTTCAAGCTGGTGATTTTTGTAAATGTACAGTATGAAATCAATTGTATTTTCAGCATTGCCACAAACAGTGGTTTTGCTTGAGAAGTGTGTTTGTGCTATTATTCTGTAATGAATGACTCTTGATTTAATATTTTGTGGTCTAATGCAGTAATATTAATTATTATTATTATTATTATTATTAATTATAATGCTATAATATATTTATATTATATAAAATATATATTGTATTTATTTATATATATTTAATATTATTTATATTAATTATTATTAATATTAATTTTAATTATAAAACTAAATATATATATATAATTGTAATTAATTATATTATTATTTATTATAATAACCATAATTAAATTTTTCTATATTTATATTGTTATTATTGATAATATTAATAAAATATTAGTGTTAATTATAGTACTTGTATTTAATATATTTCTATATAATCCTAATTAATTATAATAATATTATTAGCATTAATATTATTAATTATAATAACTGTATTTAATATATATTTCTAATTTTCTATATTGATTTTGTATTTATATATATTTAATATTACTTATTCATTTATTGTTATTAATAATAAAAACTTGTATTATTGTTTATTATAATACTTAAAGTTTATCTTTATAATCTATATTTAATATTAATTATTATTAATTGCTAATAATAATACGTATAGTTGATATATTTATATAGATATATTCCTAATTAATTATAATTCCTATTTTTAATAAGAACATATCTTAATAATATCAATATTATTATTATGAATTATTATTATTATTATTTATTTAAGTGTTAGGTGTGACTTAAATCTCTAAATATGGTTTTGGTCCACAATGACAGTATAAACTCCATTTGAAGATTGCTTGTTTATAAAGGGGGAAAACTTGATAAAAAGAGATGTGCTGCGAGCGACATTTGAAATTTATATTAGATAAAGGCACGGTTACACACCAGAGCAAACAATCACATATAATTTGGTTTGAACTAAAGGATCTCTAATATGAACACATTTAACAGTTTTAATCAGTGTGTGAGATGATTCATTTATAGCTGGATTTTCGAGTGGCCCGCGGTGGCTGATTGCTGTCACGCGTGATCAATTTCTGATTGTTTCGACAGATAGCAGTTTGCAGAATTTTTCTCCTCACCCTGCTCATCTAGTGAATGGTCTAATTTGACAGATTGCGTCCCTCTGAGGCTCAAACACACACACACACACACACACAGAGAGAGAGAGGCACATTTACCTCCAGCGTTCTGCTGTTTTTCCCTCACATCGTTTTCAGAGCGAGTTCTTTATGAAATGGGAAAATATTTATGGCATGTCCTGTCTATCAGGCTAGAGAGAGATGTACAGTGAGAGGTTTGGACACATGCAATTGATTGAAAAATGAAGCCATGTTCAGGGATCTCGTGACGCCTGCCGAGAGAGACAGCAGTTTAATAGCGCTGAGAGGAGTGTGTGTCTGCCTCGTATCCTCAGATGCCTTATTGTGCTGTACGGTTTAACTTTTTCACTCAATGGCCAATTTGGCTACACATTTTTTAACTTACCAGCCATTCAGATCTTCTACTAGCCGAAGAAATGATATATATATTATATATATTAGTTTCTTATTCAAACAAAATCCTGTCATCTCCTCCCTTCCTCTTTCATCCTCATAATTTTCACCAAAAATGTGTTTTAAGGTGGACTGATCAATACAGTACAAAGAATATCAAAAGTTTTTATTATTTCTTTTCTATTAACCAAATGCTGTTTAATCTTCGCTATTGCTTCAATGCAAATGAACAAGCGCACTGCTATTTGTTGCGTAGTGACGGACATCAAGTAAGCCAGATATATATGCAGATTCTGCGCGATATGCTGTATTTAATATATGTGACCTTGGACCACAAAACCAGTCACATGTCACACTGGTATATTTGTGGCAATAGACAACAAAATTATAGATTTTTCTTTTATGCCAAAAATCATTAGGATATGAAGTGAAGATCATGATCCATGAAGATATTTTGTAAATTTCCTACCGTAAATATATAAAACATTTATTTTTGTGAGTGAATGCAGCACAATCACCAACATAAATGAACAACTTTAAAGGAGATTTTCTCAATGTTTTGATTTTTTTGCACCCTCAGATTCCAGATTTTGTATCTCGGCCAAATATTGTCCTATCATAACAAACCATACATCAATGAAAAGCTTATTTATCAGCTTTCATATGATGTATAAATCTCAATTTTTAAAAAATTGACCCATGTGACTGGTTTTGTGGTCCAGGGTCACATATCATGATGACTCACGAGTTGAGTATTTTCGCTGAAATCTGCGCAGATTTGGTTTTCACAAGCTTCCCCAGCAAAGTGAATAAACATAATAAGTAACACACCAAATTGGCCAGTGATTTTACAGCGTTAATTTCAAACTTTTGGAGCGCAGTGTCAGGTAGGCTCTAGCTCTTTTCAGTCTGTCATCCACATTCTTGAAGACTTTCCTCTCCAATCGAGCAGATCTTCAGTGGATGATCCGCTCTTAAATTAATGGCTCTCATTCTGCTGTCAGTCGCGCTCTTGAGATCTCATAAAAAGAGGCATTATGTGGTAAAGACAGCATGTGAGCAATTCATTATTCTCCAGCACTGTCACTCCCACTGCCTTCATCACTGTGACCTTCACAACCTCCAGACAGATGGACCGGATTGAGCCGTTTCTGTCCCGGTCTGATGTGTGTAAACCCAGGGGAAGCTCACGAGACGGAAGAGGCCGTTAGATTGACAGTAACGTGTGGCGGCGAGTGTGTGACTGATCTGTCTCTGTGTGTGTGTAACCATCTCTATAGATGAGTTCTGGTTCTCTGACGGCTCGCTCGCGGACCGGGCGAAGTTCAGCGACCCGGGTCTCATGCCTCTACCAGACACTGCCACGGGCCTGGACTGGTCTCACCTCGTAGACGCGGCAAGGGCTTTTGAAGGTATGTGGAAAAACACTGTGTGTGGCGAGAGATGGGCTCCTATTATGCGTAAATCAATTATTTTGCCTATAAACACTGTTAGCTTCTCGTTGCATGAACTAAAGAACATCACACAGCTTTCCTTTTTGAGTGAAACTCATGAAATTGAGCCGAGGTCATATTCAAGCACAAAATCAAAAGAGAAATTGAATTATATTTTGCAAAATGAAGCCTATTTTTAGGATCATTAAGACTGTTTTCCTAGTGGCTTTAATCTCACCCAAATTTTCATTACTCTAATTTATCTAGATGCTTTTGTAAATTTCATTATTTTAATGATGGTTCTAATTAGATTACATTTTTATTTTTATTAAAAGGAACCCTAGAGGAGAGAGACACAAAACACACAATATATATATATATATATATATATATACAATATACCTTATATGTATTGTTAATTACAGGAGATAATTGTACTTAATTGGCATGAAAATAATGTCACAATCAAAACATTGATGCTGAAGGCTTAAGTTGCTTTAAGCAAAATGTTATGTCTTTTTGTATTGTAATTTTGCCTGCATAGGAAAGACATTTACACCTCTAATTGAATGCATAATTTAATGCATCCAATTTAATGCATGAAAATCTGGTTGAGATAAACTGTATTTATATATTAACTGCAGCTGCATTTTAATAGTCACTATCATGTTTGGGGTCTGTTGCATGCAGAACATCGATCAAGTCCCAGAATGCATGAATGTATTAACATGGCGACACACAGGAGAAGTCTAGTGTTTAATTACAAACACCAAGAAACAACACAACATACTGAACTTTGAGAACTCAGGCTCTGGTTTTCATGCGGTCCACTCAAGCATGATGTGGTTTATGATCAGAGCTCTGAGGAGAGACACAGAGGTTTTATTGTCATGTTTTTAATGAAAGACTGCCAGTTCTGATCAGAAACACACATGTTAGGAATCTCCTGAGAGACGACCGTAAATTAAACTCTTTACGTTCTGCTGAAAGCGTTCAGATTATCTCCAAGAGCAGCGTCTGTCTCCATATGCTGTGATGAGAGTATGTTCATTGATTTGCGAGACGCAGTAAAATAAAGTACAGCTGTATTCACATTCTCATTGCTGTCTGTCTTCCTGCTAAACGTGTGTCATTAGGACGTCTACCCATATGTTGCATCTGATGACACAATGGGAACAGATTTAAACCCTTGACATCTGCACAATAGTCATTTATGTGGCAAACAGGTCTTCTATCAGGTCTCAGATCAGTTTTTCATTTATAATTTTGGGTTTACATCTGGTTTATGTTTGTAATGAATGACCAGTGAGACTTTGAGCCTTGGCTGTAGCATTAAAATAGAAATTCTGAAATCAAAATGTATGTTTTTTAGCTTTAAGTATGAATATGTTAGCCTTAAGGTTATGAACGAGCTGGTGTGTTCCAAAACAATGACAAATTTAGGAGATATAAGCATTCAAATCTTACAGTCTCTCAATTCCACCAAAAATGGATAACAGATCTTTATGACATCTTCAGCTTCTCATCACATCTTCTGTCCAATCAAATGCTGTCTAGAATCTGAAGCTCCGCCCCCTATGCAATAAATACCACCTGGTCAAAGCAGCCGTTGACAAGTCACAGAGGAATACGTGTTGAGATGTGTGTTCAGTTGCTCAAACGCTCGAGTTTTATTCCGTTTTCCAACTGTGTTGGTTCATTTCCGTGTAATTTACTCACACCTCTACTACTGAATCCAGCGTATCATCAGCGCTCGGATTCACTTCCAAGGTGCTGTCAAGTACGACTCGCAGTGTGTGAGGTAAACTAACCGCTATTGGCTGTTTGAAAAGGGGGAGGAGCCATTCAATATGTCCTGCCTTCACTTCCTGTTTCAGTGGACATTACGTCAACGCGTCACACAAAGCCAAGGCACTTCAGTGGGCCTTTAAAGAGCCACACAACTCTTAGTCGTCTCAAGTCACCCACTTGTATATTAATTTTTATGAGTGTTTATGCATGTTTATGAACGTTTGTTCTACATTTTATAAACGCACTCGCATTTGTGCTCGCTGATGTAAATGGAGGGCAAATATGTTGTAAGCTAAATTTATCTCTCAGTGTTTAGATGCAACTGTGTCTCAGTAAGACCCAGAAAAAAGCATCTCCTCTATAGAGACTGTAACTTTGTTTCCAAATATTGCATCAGTCTTTAAAGTGTATTTATGGTACCTGAAGCAGTCTGGTCTTGTTTTAGCAGCCCAGCTCATGTGTAGGACGACTGTCAGATTGAGAACACACCTGATCTGTGTCTGTGTGTGTTTGTATCGCGGAAGCAATATAAAATTCTGTATTATAAATTTTTAAGGCCAGACAAGTAATTTGTTGAGGTCAAAAGAAGGCGCTACACGCCTGCACACATATATATTCAAATGTGCATACCTATAGACTAAACACGCAATACGCATGTGCACGCCGTCAGCGTTCTCACAGGTTTGCGTTTTTGAAGTTTGCGCAGAGATAATTTTTATTTATTTTTTTCTCAAGGCTTGCACCTTGCATTCATTGGTTTCAAGGTTTGCGTTCTCGAGCCCCAAACACTCGTGTGGATGAGTGGCCGGAGCGCGTTAAGGGTTTTCTGTTAGAACGGTGTTGTGTTAGCGGCTCCTAAGTTAATAACTAATGATCTTTGCAACTGAAATGAATCAATCAGAACTTTAGCTGGACAATAACTTTATTCTAGAGCTGCTGTAAAGCCAAAACAATCTCTGTTACTTTAATCTCCTATTATCACTGTAAAGCTGCTTTTGAAACAATCTATATTATTAAAAGTGCTGTATAAATGAAGGGGACTTGACTTGACTTTGCTTTGCTTGTGTCCAGACCAGCGCGTGTCCTCGTTCTGCACCATGACGGACATGCAGAGAGCCGAAGCGCTCCAGATCTCGCGAGAACTCACCAGACGAGTGGCGGCCGCTGAAGGAGCTGCGCTGGAGGCCGGGTGAGTTTAACCGGATCTCACACACACTACACACACTATAGACTAGGGCTGCACGATTAACCGCAATTTACATGTAATCGCACTTTAACCGATTTGATTTTGAAATCACAAAGGCTGCGATTATTTGTTATGTGCAGCTTGTCAGTGACGTACGGCTCTGTGGTCATTAGTAAACGCTGCTCCATCTGAAAGCACTGTGAGTTTGAGTCGCTTATAACGTACATTTGAAAAAGCAACACTCGTCAAACATCTTTCCAAACATGAGAAGCATTTATGAACCTCTTGTCCAACAAAAGACAACATTTAATAACATGCTTTTACTCCAAACTCACTTCATATCGACAGTTGAGCTCATCCTTCTGTGAGATGATGTGCTTCTTACACAGAATAGGGCAGTCGTGTGTTTATTAGTCATGTTTAATCAATCAAAGCTACAGCGAAAGGGATTTCCTGGAATGATGTGTGTTGTTGTACTTATGCGGCGGGGCATATGTGGCGTGGTATGAGACGCCCTCTGGTGTTCAGAGGGATATGTGGTGTGTGTGTGAGACGCCCTCTGGTGTTCAGAGGGATATGTGGCGTGGTATGAGACGCCCTCTGGTGTTCAGAGGGATATGTGGCGTGTGAGTGTGTGTATGAGACGCCCTCTGGTGTTCAGAGGGATATGTGGCGTGTGAGTGTGTGTATGAGACGCCCTCTGGTGTTCAGAGGGATATGTGGCGTGTGAGTGTGTGTATGAGACGCCCTCTGGTGTTCAGAGGGATATGTGGTGTGTGTGTGAGACGCCCTCTGGTGTTTAGAGGGATATGTGGTGTGTGTGTGAGACGCCCTCTGGTGTTCAGAGGGATATGTGGCGTGTGAGTGTGTGTATGAGACGCCCTCTGGTGTTCAGAGGGATATGTGGTGTGTGTGTGAGACGCCCTCTGGTGTTCAGAGGGATATGTGGTGTGTGTGTGAGACGCCCTCTGGTGTTCAGAGGGATATGTGGCGTGTGAGTGTGTGTATGAGACGCCCTCTGGTGTTCAGAGGGATATGTGGCGTGTGAGTGTGTGTATGAGACGCCCTCTGGTGTTCAGAGGGATATGTGGTGTGTGTGTGAGACGCCCTCTGGTGTTCAGAGGGATATGTGGCGTGTGTGTGTGTGTATGAGACGCCCTCTGGTGTTCAGAGGGATATGTGGTGTGTGTGTGAGACGCCCTCTGGTGTTCAGAGGGATATGTGGTGTGTGTGTGAGACGCCCTCTGGTGTTCAGAGGGATATGTGGCGTGTGAGTGTGTGTATGAGACGCCCTCTGGTGTTCAGAGGGATATGTGGCGTGTGAGTGTGTGTATGAGACGCCCTCTGGTGTTCAGAGGGATATGTGGTGTGTGTGTGAGACACCCTCTGGTGTTCAGAGGGATATGTGGCGTGTGTGTGTGTGTATGAGACGCCCTCTGGTGTTCAGAGGGATATGTGGCGTGTGTGTGAGAGACGCCCTCTGGTGTTCAGAGGGATATGTGGTGTGTGTGTGTGAGACGCCCTCTGGTGTTCAGATGGAGCAGCATTTACTGCTGAGCACAGAGTCATACTTCACTGACAAACTGCGCATAAAATAATCGCAGCCTTTGCCAAATCACGTGCGGTTTCATTGCGATTAATTGTGAGTTTAACCGGATCAGACCAATGCTGCGTTCCAGTCCACTTTTAGACACGCACTTGCGAACTTCCCTAAGCACTTCCCCTCGGGGGAATCCCCGCCGCCATTTTGAAGTGCGTTCCACTTCGTGAAGTGGACGAGGGAAATTTAGATGGACAGACCCTCGTTCCCTCGATCTTGACCGAGGGAGCGAGTCTACTTCAAATGTACACTTCAGGTACCTATATGTCCCACAATGCAGTACGACTGTGACGTCACCACATATCTCGTCTAATCACCACCACAACAGACAACGATATATTAATTATATTTTTTATTTTATTTAAAACCCAAACACACAAACATTTGGATGCTGCATTAAACAAATTCTTAAAGGATAAAAAAAATGTATATAATAAATCAACTCCACAGCTGATTCCAAGTGATCAAGGGCTTAGGACGTTCCAGTTCAGCCCATTGCAGTTTCCGCCAGTAGTGGGCACTTGTGCAACGTAAGCAATGACGTACATCCGAGTGAACGAGACGGAGGGAAGTTAGCGAGTGAAGGGCATGACAATTTTGGACTGGAACGCAGCACAAGTGTGCCGCACAAGTCCTGAAAGTGAAGCCAAAGCGTCTTGATCGCCCCCGGTGGCTGGTCCCAGTATAGCTCATAAACCCCGCCTCCCCATGTCGTCTAATGGACATGAGGCAAGCTAAACAATCAAATTACACTTCAAATAAAAATTTTCCAAGGATGTTTTCTGTCATTTTAGGTAGTTTTTATCACACTAATTTAAGTTTAAGTGTTAATTTGGTCTTAGTTAGTTATTTGATGCTATAGAAAAAGGGAATGTGACGTCATGATTGACAGCTTCTCTAAACGAATTAGTCACTGAGGCACCAATGGACTTTTTTGGGGATGACTTTGGCGGCTTCACTTTTCACCAATGGAAGAGAGTGAAAAAACGTTGTTTTTTTTAGTCTATGGATCAGACACACACACTACACACTATACACTCTTGTTTTTTTTATTTATTTTATGTATAGCCTAATACTTCTGTCTCTGTCTTCAGCGATACGTCTCCGGCCACGCTGACGGGAAAAGTCAATCAGTTGGAGGTGATCTTGAGACAGCTGCAGTATGACTTGAAAAAGGTGAACTGTGCTAATGGAGAACAATAGCTGTTTTTCTCTACGTCTCACTGTAAATGCTAGGAAGTACGTCAACTGTGATTGTGAGTTTACAGGAGGAAGGGTTTTAAGGGGAAGGATAGGCAAACAATGTGTCGAAGCGTGTCGTAATGGACACCCAGCATATAACGTTATATGAGGTCAATATACGTACAGCTGGTGTACAATTACTCGAAATTAACATAAAGGGCCTTATGAACCTTATGAGTTATGAGACGGAGATCATCTATATTCATTTAAGGTTTCTAAAACTTAGTGCCATTGTTTTTATTTGTTAAACGTTTCCTTCTCTTAAATAACATCTCAGTGCAAAATACTCCAAAGGTGAAATTTGTACGATATCTAAAATACTTCATTTTTAAACTTTTGAGAAAAATCATGTAAAAAATAGTAATAAAAAATAAAAATGTATTAAATTAATTTAATTGTTTTGGGTGCATTACCGCCTTCAAAATATTAGATTTTGACAATATAACCACTTTTTTAAAAAAAACTGTAAAAATTAAAAAAATTATATAAACTTGATAAAATGTAATAAATAAAACAATTACAGCATTATCTATATCTAATTTGACAGCATTACAGCCTTCATAATTTATCGAGCCTCTCACAATATTACTGTTTTATTTTTTTAATTATTAGCACTTAAAATATTGTGTAAAAAATGTCTAAAAAAAAAATATACAAAAAAAGAATTATAAGATAAAATGTCATGAATAAAATTGTCATTTTTAAAAAAAAATACTGAAAAAAAATACAAAATCAAATAAATAATAAACATTTGATAAAATATAATAAATAAAAATAATTACAGTATTATCCATTTCTAATTTGACAACATTACAGCCTTCATAATTTACAGAATTTGAGAATATTTGGGCATCTGTATTATCTAAAAGTTTTAGAATCTGCTTTATCCTAAACACTGTAAAAAAGAAAAAAACACGATTATGTGAAGTTGTAAATAAAACAAAAATGATTGGAGTTTTACAAGAAAATACAATTTGAGTCTTCAAAATATCACGTTTAATTTTGTAACATGCTGTTTTGTGTTAATTGCTTTTGTTAAATTATTGGTGAAATTTACTAGCAATTTCTGCGTTAAACACTACACCAGTTTTTTTAAAGTTTTTGCTCATTTCCACATAATGATATCATATTATAAGCATCACCATAAAACGCTGTTCTAAAGCTGCTGTTCTGCTCGTGTGCAGGAGAAGGAGGACAAGGCGATCCTGCAGGTGGAGGTGCAGAACCTGAGGCAGGACAACATGCGTTTGCAGGAGGAGAGCCAGACCGCAGCCGCTCAGCTCAGGAGGTTCACAGAGTGGTTCTTCCACACCATCGACAAGAAGCCTTGATGGAGACTCCGTCGGCCCGGGTCTTCAGGGCAAACGAGAGTCCAGAACCACTGGAGAACTGCATCCACCTACGCTAGCAAAGCCCAATTCCTACTGCAATTCCAATGAGATGTAGAATGTAAGTACATGTTGGACTGAGGAAGCCACTTGGCTGGTGTGCGCTGGTGTCGTTGGTTCACTTGCGGGGCAGAATGTACTGAATCAGATCCTGGAGGTGGATTATGAATGTAAAGCATCAAAACTAGGCATTTCCTTCACAAAAGTTTCATTTCTGCCTCCGTTATTGAAAGGCATACAATCAAAACGTTCATCGGCACCTTCATCGCGTCTCCTGAATGATTTCTGTCCACGAGTTCTGCCGCTGATCGGAGAAACATCCCTGAAGGTTTCCTGAAGAAGTCCTGCGATTGAGATCGTGCCTCAAAGGAAAGATGAAGCCGGTGTGTGTGCATGAAGTCGCTCGCTCTCCGTTCCTGAAACCACAGTCACATGCCAAAACTGTCCATCTCTGTACAGAACCTCCAATCAAGTGTCTTGTATTTAACACTGTTATTTAAGCTTATTTAACCTAAATTAGTTTATTTTATTAAAGTGGAAACGGCAAGGCAGGCGATACTGTGACGGCCAGGACTGTGTCCGATACATAGATTTATTGATGATTTGTCTTTTTTTTGTTTTTCTCCCTCATTCCAACATTTGGATGCTGCTAGATAACACTTTGGTTTCTACGCTTTTACAAATGTGTTTCTCTGTAAATTGAGTTCGTGTAAGATGGGACATTGGTTGCTTTTTTTAAATAAATGTAGTATGTAAAATCAATCTGTGGTGCATTTTTTAATATTTCAGGTTCTAGGCATAACTAATTGATGAGCAAATATATATATATATATATATATATATATATATATATATATATATATATATATATGAAATGGAAGATTTTGAAAGATTTTGAAATGAAAGATCTATGAAAGATTTTTTTTTATAAATTAATGTAAAAAAAATAAATATATATATATATATATATATATATATAAATTAATGTAATATATATATTACATTAATTTATAAAAAAATCTTTCAAATGTCAAGTAAATTTGTGAGTATACATCATGATGCATCAAAATTATTATTGCTGCTTTATTTGTATTTTTTTATTTTTTTTTGCATTATGGTAATGAGAATTTGGAAGGGAAATGTGTTGTCATTATAATAATAATAATGCAAAAAAAAAAAAATTTGTAAAGTTAGATACAAGTGCAAAATATTTTTATTTTATTATTATTATTTTGCGTTATGGCAATGAGAATTTGCAGGGAATGTGTTTGTCATTATAATAATAATGCAAAAAATGTAAAATGAGATGCAAGTGCAAAATTTGTATTTATTTATTTCAGTATGGTAATGAGAATTTGTAGGGGAAATACTCTCAATTGTCATGATAATAACAATAATGTGACAATGCATAAAAAAAAAACTTATGAAAGTAAATGCAACTACAGGATTTGATTTTCACATCCAGGCTTGATGTTTCCTCCTGAGATCACGTCTGGAACGACTGCTTGTCACAGCAAACATCTGCCTCCCTCTGAGCCTCCTGTGATTTCATCCACTTTCTGATGACACTGACATTTTTTCCAGTTCAGTGCTAGCAGAGAATTATTGTTGCTATGGGTTTTTGTTGCCATGGAAGCTGCATATTCCACTGAGGACTCTTTTGGGAAAACCTGCCTGAGAATAAGTTCATATGTAATGGACACTTATCTGCGGTTCCACAGATGGACGGGGTGTGTGTGTGTGTGTGTTTGTGTGTGTGTGTGTGTGTGTGTGTGTGTGAGTGTGCGTAAGTATGTGAGAGAGTGTATATGAGTGAAAGAGATAGTGAGTGTGTGTGTGTGTGTGTGTGTGTGTGTGTGTGTGTGTGTGTGTGTGTGTGTGTGTGTGTGTGTGTGTGTGTGTGTGTGTGTGTGTGTGTGTGTGTGTGTGTGAGTGAGTGTGCGTAAGTATGTGAGAGAGTGTATATGAGTGAAAGAGATAGTGTGTGAGTGTGTGTGTGTGTGTGTGTGTGTGTGTGTGTGTGTGTGTGTGTGTGTGTGTGTGTGTGATTGAGTGAAAGAGTGTGAGTGTGTGTGAGTGAAAGTGTAAGTATGTGAGAGTGTATGAGTGAAAGAGAGTTTGTGTGTGTGTGAGAGAGAGAGTGAAAGAGTTTGTGTGTGTGTGTGTGTGTGAGAGAGAGAAGAGTGTGTGAGAGAGAGAAGAGTGTGAGAGAGAGTGAGTGAAAGAGTGTGTGTGTGTGTGTGTGTGTGTGTGTGTGTGTGTGTGTGTGTGTGTGTGTGTGTGTGTGTGTGTGTGTGTGTAAAAGAGTTTTAGTGTGTGTGCATGTGAGAGAGCAAAGCGCGAGGGAAAGGCTGCTGGATTTAAACCATTTTGCAAACCTTTTTAAAAAGAGTAATTCACCCAGAAATGAAACTGAATTATTCCTTAAAAAGAAACATGGATGTTGATCTGCCGCTGTTTCTGTCTGTACAGTAGAAGCTCCACAACACTTCTCTTTCTGTTTTTATATGTAAATTGTTAAAGCTTCAAAGAGGCCAAACTCATAAATTACGTTATGATTAAAGAATCTACTTTCCAATTACATGCACAGTAAATCCCAGCTGCCAGGAACTTCTTCCCAACATCAGAGACCACAAGACGGAAGTGGGAAACGAGGAACACCGGGAACAGAAGCAACTCATGCATGTTCAGTCCTGGAGCCGCAGGACCGTTCCTGTTCTCAGTGTGTTAGTAAGCTGGATAACAGACTGACATTCCAAGCATACACACTCTTACTCACTGAAAAGTGATTAGTGTGTGTGTGTGTGTGTGTGTGTGTGTGTGTGTGTGTGTGTGTGTGTGTGTGTGTGTGTGTGTGTGTGTGTGTGTGTGTGTGTGTGTGTGTGTGTGTGTGTGTGTGTGTGTGTGAGAACATCATTTACAGGACATTCATAATATTTACACAAAGCCAGACAGGAAGTGGAGATTGACACTTGTGAGATGTAGAAAGTGGTCTTTGAGTCACAGTTGACTGTATTTGAGCCAACATGAAACAGCTGCACTGTAAAAAAAAAAAAATATATATATATATATATATATATATATATATATATATATATATATATATATATTAAATTAAGTACAATCAACTTGGATGTTAGTCATTTCAACTTAAATTACATTAAACTGACTTAAAAAAAATTTAGCTGAATCTTGTATAACTTTTAAAAAAAGTTGAAAACTAAACTTATTTTGATGAGTTAAAGTAATGTAATAGCATATGTTGTCATAACTTATTGATCATATAATTTTTTACAATGTGGTTCAGCTCTCAGCGTTCCCACGGTCACGGAAAACACGAGAATATTGCAGGAAATCTGAAAAGAATACATCCGGAACAGATTCATAACGTTGATCAAAAGTCCATCGAGTGCATAAGCTTCACAGTCCTGTCTCTCGCCCTGGGTCGACATTTCATTCAGGAAGGTTAGGCAGTTTTTATTTATATTCTGTTTAATGTTTGGTGATTGTGTTATTTTACATGTGTGTAAACAATGCTTCTATCGCTAGTTTCTGCTGCTGCTTCACGTGTGTTTTGATCTGGAGATTCAGTACTCGTTCAGAAGATGAGTAATACCGCCCCCTACCTTATAACAGTGATAAAAGACAGAAAATTCTGTCCAAATTAAAGGATAATTCCAGTATTTAGCACTTTGAGTCTCTTTTCTGGTTTGTTTTGGATGAACTAGAGTGGTGGACACAGAAATATTAGCTGCTTTCCGACCGGAGGAACCTTTTCACAGTTCCTAGAACTATTGGCTAAAGTACCCGGATGTCGGCGTGTTCGCACCGCAGGAACTAGGAACGATTTTAGTTCTAGGAACTCCATCTGTAGGAACTAATTTAGGTCCTACTTCAGAGTAGGGTCTAAACCAGCACTATAGGAACTCCCCGTGACGTTAGTGTACGCTGATTGCCCGAACGCACGCGGAACACCAGCACCCGCCATTTTTAAAACAGCTAGAATGTAAACACACAGATTATAGCCTATATATTTACTCCATAAACTAACTATACAAACATGGAAAACAGTGATAGATGGGTCTCTAAACCTTTATGCTGAAGAGAAAATCCAACGCAACTTTGAGGGGACCAAGCCAAACATGATTATGTTTATCTGCCCAGCTAGCAACACTGGACATCATCAACCACACGGCATAGGCTAATAACCTTTTTTCATATACTGTCTACTTTCTATAACAGTTCTACCTAATAAGATATTAAACAGTACTGTTAGACGGATCGCTAACTAATAAACACAGAGAATGCGAGCATTGTTTGCTCTGGCGTTCTCAGCGCCGCCAAAATAAAGGTCCGTCGCGCCGTCAAAATAAAAGTCACCGTGCTTGCGTCACTCCCTTACCCCTCCTACAAGTTCCTATGGCCACTTGGCCAGTGCGAACGCAAACAGCAAAACCGAGTTTGGGGGAGAGTAGTTCTTAGAACTGTTTAGAAGTGGACAGTTCCTAGAACTACTTGGTCGGAAAGCGGCTATTGACGATGGGTCCTGTCTCGGCTTTTTGACTCGTTTAGAATCGCATTTGACCGCTTCACACCGTGTCCTAACTACAGGCGACGCGATAAAATTCCAGCGACAGGCTAGACAGTAACACAGACGCGACGCGACTGTGAGACGCCACAACGTCAATCAAAAATCACAGCCAATCAGAACAGCGTGTGGGCGGCGTCTCGCGGCAAGTGCACAGCACTAGAGAGTAATCTTGACGGCACTCGCAATAAAATGGATAACTAGCTACATAATCTAATTCACAAATGTTACACCATTTAAAAAATACATAGGCTACTGAGTTACTAAAACAATCTTTGTCAAATAATACACTTGTTTGTTCACAGTTTTAACGTTCATGTTTCCATTTGTTTAATTTCAAGATCTGAGGTTAAATATATCCATTGTTGCTTTTACAGCTACAAAGCTGGAGCACTAAATAATATTCAAAGTCACATTACACGCTTTTATCATTAAATAAAGCACATAAACAGTACCTGAGATTATAATTTCCACACTTTGTGTTTGATGTTCTAGCGCGACGTCGCAGAACAATAGAAACGTCGCGTGTCGTCGTCGCGCCTGGTTAGGACAAACACTCTGATTAACATGGAAAAGATACCTTTTATCGCGTGTCACGGCGTTGTTTTCAAAACTGTGCAACTCACCGAGTGGTTAGTGGTGTTCGTTGATGATTAAAAACAAGTAGCGTAGCGAAATACAGTTTCTGTCGTGTTTTATTTGGCATTTTGTAAAATCCCATTGATTTCTGTTGGAGGACTCATTGCTCGTTGATATTACTGCGCTTCAGACTCAAATATCGAGCGCAAGTTTATACGCGGTTGTGAGGTATCTGAAAAAATAGTTCCACTATACCAAATAACACGGATTGAAATCATACATTGCGCCGATATATTTGTTTTTAATCATCAACTAACACCACTAACCACTCAGTGAGTTGCACAGTTTTGAAAACGAACGTTAAGTGTTGTTTTAAGGACATGTTCGTGCATGCCCATAGCCAGCCTCTCTGAAGCGGTCAAAGGCGATTCAAACGAGTCAAAAAGTCGAGACAGGACCCATCGTCAACATTTCTGTGTTCACCACTCTAGTTCATCCAAAACAAACCAGAAAAGAGACTCAAAGTGCTAAATACCGGAAATTATACGTTTTTAAAAAAACGTTTTCTAGTTGTGCTCAGCGTTATAGTAGTAACATGTAGCTACTGTACCTGATAGGCTATGTATCAAAATGAATCGATATTGAATCAAGATCATAATCAAATTGCAAGCTTATGAATTTTCCAGATAGCAACATAGAGTCGGCCCAGATCCGGGCCACATCTGGTACGTATGGATTCAACGCATACCAGATCTGGGCCGACACTATGTTGCTGTCTGGGTTGTGTCAAGCTCTAGTAAAAACAGTAGTAAACATTGGAACACGTTGTCACTAAACTTGATGAAAATTCTGTTTAGTTACCAAATGTTTTGACAATCACATACACTTATTGTGATGCAACACACTCGTTCCCTTCCATAATTCTCACTCCAAGCTAAACTCAAGAGTTTCCAGACATCATGAAGCATGTGAAAGTGCATTAATGACGTCTGTCTGCTTCATTAAGAAGAGAGGAAACCACTTGTACGACAGACGTCTATAAAACGAGTGATGAAAGGCATGCAGACACGAGACACAGATGCTGCTCTCTCTGCTGGGACAGTCACATATTCATGTTGCTCTATTTCAGAACGATGATCATATATTTCTTGATGAGCTTCTGCCTCTGTAAAGCCAGTGGTAGCTTTGTTCAAGTGTGGTTCAGTCCACAACCCCACCGCAAAGGACTGTGGGTAAGAAGCATGTGGTCATGTGACCGGAGCTCAGCCGGACATCAGCTATAGTCATCAACGAGAGCCGCTGATTCAAACATCGTCTGGTTTTCATGGAGCGGATTCCCTCATGAAGCTCGACCGCACGACTGCTAGCTTCTGGGTTTATTAAAAGCAGCGCTGATGCTAACGTACAAACCGTAAATAGGGTAGGCATGTTTATTTGACATGGATAAACATTAAAAACCTTTATTTTTAAGACTGTACACATGCATATTCCCAGTGCACTTTTAAATCAAACCAAATCTTTAGTAAAAATAAAAATGTCGCCTTTTCTCCTATCAACTCAATCTCAGATGTTTCTAGAAAAAAATCATGAGAAAATGTAACATTGAGATCTTTTGAGCTTTCAGAATATTTTATAGTTCTTTCATAGTTAGAGTTCATCTTTGCATTTATTTAATCTCAGATGTTTCTCAAAAATGTGAATGCACGTTGAGACTTTTTGTTGGTCTGATGTTACTCTTTCTAATAGTGGAGTTTCATTTGAGTATCAATCTCTCAGAATATTTGACAAATGAGATAGTTGTCCACAAATTGTGCTCAGATTCATCCATATGAGCTCATTTAATCCTTTTCAATTCCTATTCTCTTATTTTGAGGTCAAATGGATAAATCTGAGCACAATTTGTTGAGAAACTCTAGAGAAGACACTTCTTAATCTCACTGCCATCTAGAAGAAACGATTGAGATTGATTTCCATCCTATTGTGCATGCAATCATAAACCCTGAACCATCAGCAGTTCTTTGGGGATATCCCAGAGATTGCTCACTATTTGAGGTTTCCTACCGAGAACATTACCAATGTTTTTGGCATCAATGGAAAACAGAATGGTAGATTATACTTCCATAGACCATAATTTGGATGGAATGCAATCGATTTATCATGAATCGGTGATTCCCATGGAGATCATATAGTCCAGTCATTTTAAGCCAAAATGGGGGTCAACCTTGAACAAATTGCAACAGAAGCAAACTCAACTGATTTTGTATCCTCAATATGTCCTGAGTAAGGGAAAAAAAAGCCCAGAAGAATCCCATTAGGGGAAAGTTTCGGAAAAGACCCAAATATATCCTATTCATACGCCTATTCATTCTTTTACTCACGTGAATAGGGTAAAAATTTTAACCTTTAGATATCACCATGAAAATTACTGAGTTGATTACTTACATCAAGACAAACAAAAAATGTATTACAAGTTTTTTTAAATTGTTTGTTAACATGGACAAACGGTGCATAATCTAATTACGTATGTGCTAATTTGCATGAATACCACAACAGATCTAAACATTGGGTATAGCCAGGTGAAAATGTCTTGTTGACACATAACAGTAAAATACTTAATATTAAGATCTGAATGGAACCCATTTAGGATACCCATGAGCATTAATACATAGAGGCAGGAAGAAGTACTTTAGAAACCAGCCTTTATTCATTATTATCGCAGAGATGGGGTTTGGGGCTGGGTACGACTTTTTATTTTGCCTACCTTTTGTCTTCTGCATTCTCCTTACCATTGTCTCCTGTTCTTCCCTCAGACTCGTCCCCCAGAAACAGTCCCACGGACCCAGACCCAAACCCCATCTCTTAAAAATTAATACCGTCTTAAGTAAGCAACTCAGTAATTTTCATGGTGATATCTAAAGGTTAACATTGTTACCCTATTCACATGAGATAAAGAATGAATAGGCTATATTTGGGTCTTTTTCTAAACTTTCTCCTAATGGGATTCCTCTGGGCTTTTTTTTTTCCTTACTCAGGACACAGGATACAAAATCAGTTGAGTTTGCTTATGTTACAATTTGTTCAACCTTTTTTCATAAAATGACTGGACTAATATGCAACATCTCACATTGTCCTCGAAGCCAAAGCCTGGACTCGACCACTTTAGTCATTGCTCAAACTCCTGCATCTCTGATCTCCAGAAGACGCAGTAAAACTGACCGGTTCAGAAACGCCTCCAGCAGTTGTGCAGTCCTCCGCTCGAGATCGCATCTGCTGTCCTGGCAGAGACACCAGACACAGATTAAATGTCTCCATTAAGCGAGACTCTCGGAGATCCTCCTCGTGTCTGAGACTGCGGCCATGTTGTGCAAAGCGCAGCCGGTTTGGCAGCTTGGCTTTGCCTGAAACCGTCCAATAAAAGCTCCAGTGAAGCACCAGAGGCCATCAGCACATAATGAAGACAAAATACACAGACGCTCGGGTTTAGCTTCAGATCACACGTGCATACGACCGCGATCTCCTGCCAAAACAGAAGAACCGCCCTCGTGTGGATTGATCGTGGAGTCCTGATGCAAATTACACACAAACGGCAGGAGCTTTTGGCAGATTCTACACTCTTCAAATGTGTGGAGGGTTTTTTTGCAGCAATGCCATTGAAGAACCATTTTTGGCTCAGCAAATAGGCAATCAGTGAACAGCTCTCAAAAGAACCATTTTTTTCCGTATCACTCTTAAAAATAAAGGTTCTTTATTGGAATTGATGGTTCCATTAAGAACCTTGGAATCTTTCCATTGCATAAGGTTCTTTAAATGATTAATATGTTCTTCACTGTAAGAAAAGAAGATTTTTTTTTTGCTTTTAAGAACTGACTGAAAGGGAAGTTTTAATTTTTTGGGGGGGGGGGGGGGGGGGGTTATTATTATTTTTTTGGGAAAGGGTATTTTTTATTTTATTTTTTAAATGTTTGCAATGGCATCACTGCAAAAACACCATTTTGAAACCTTTATTTTTAAGAGAGGAGAATTGCTTTGAAAGAGCCCTGATGCAAATTACACACAAAAATGGCAGGTGCTTTTGGCAGACTTTTTTTTTTTTTTTTGCAGCAATGCCATTGAAGAACCATTTTTGGAACCTTTCCAATAAGGTTCTTTAAATGATTCATATGTTTGTCACTGTAAGAAAAAAAACTGAAAAGTTGACTGAAAGGTTCTTTGGGGAACCAAAAATATTTTTTCTAAGCAGTTTTTTTCTTCTATGGCATCGCTGCAAAAACACTCGTTATTTTTAAGAGTGGAGAAGAGAAAAGCCTCCATGCAGTTGTGTTCTAGGAAGCATCATGTGAAGTGTGTGTGCTTCATGCGGGTCACCTGCGAGCGCAGCGGGGCGTCAGGAGTGCCAAACACACTCCTCTGAACTAATGCTTTATGAACAGGCTTTCACTCTTTCAGGACAGGTGGAGTCCAGATGGCAGCCTGACTTTCTCACGACCATCTGTCCATCTGTCCATCTCCCGCTGACCTCACACACGTGTGTCTGTGTTGCGCTGCTCGTACAGAAGATGCAGGATGATCCCGGTGAGTTCCTCACACACCTCGCTGTGATTTCAGTGGCCAGAAGAGCAGTGTCCAGTGCCTGATAATAAATCTTCATTTACCAATAATAACTGACTGACTGGTTGAAAGTGATGTTCTTCCTCAGTTTTTTTGACATTTTCTTGTTCATCATTATTAATTCAAGATACATAACCTTGAGATCAAATATCATGACAAAATGTCATAAATCAAATGTTTGTGGGAAAACAAGTTTATTGTTCTGACCCCATTAGCAATTCTTTTTTCTCCCTTTAAGCATAAACTCATTTAATATTGATACGTTGCTCCCATCTTATGTCATTTTGCATGTCAAAGTAAATGTATCTTAACTTTTAATAATGTAAATGTATGTAAAGTATTTACTTGAAATGCAAAATGACTTAAGATAAGAAAAAATATCAGCCAATGAGGTTAGAAAAGGAAAAGGAAAAACAAGTTTGTTGTTCTGTCTCCATTGGCATTTTTTTCTTCTTGTTTTAAGCATAAATTCACTTAATTAAGCTGCAAATGCTCTGATTTCCCAAGCAATTTGAGAATTTACATCAAAATTAATTTCCTTATCATTTCAGGTGATTTTTCAAGCACAAAAACTTTACTTTTATGTCAATCATAGCTTACTCAATTGAGTTATGTTTCTGCTACTGTGCAAAGTATTTGAGTTGGGTTTACATGGTAAATTATGTTGGCATTACTTTTGAAAATGCAAAGTGTATTAGTCAAACACAGATTGGCCTCGCAACCAATCTAATGCACAAAGGTGTTTCAACCCAACAAAGTTTTTAACAGTGAAGTCAAAGTTTGAATATTTCATTAATTCAAACAACAAAAGTTTTTAGCAGTTGTTAATATTTTCTCTCTCTGCTATTTTATTTAAGCTTAATCAAAACCAGAAGAGATTATATACTGTCCTTTTCTTATCCTAATGTTCTTCTCCTCACTTTTCAGTGTTTATTTGGCTGGATTTATAGTCTTGTGTTAACAGGATTAAACACTCTCTGTTTTAATAATAATAATAATAAATCATTACATTTATATAGCGCTTTTCTCTGCACTCAAAGCGCTTTACATCAATCTTTCATCACACAGTGGACCTGATTTCATCATTGAGCACATACTGTACTGTTTCTCAATGCAAAACCATAAAGCATCATATTTCCATTACAGTCACATGTGATGAAGTGTTACAGATGGATGTTGGTGGACGGATCTGATATCAGACTGTACAATCAGGTGATAAATAACCACACATATGCTCACAATTACTGAATGAAGGAATGCTTATCAGGCTTACATTTTCATTCAGAACTTTGGGTTTAGCTCTTTTTTTATTATTTTTTGAGATCAGACTGATGGTTTTCAGATGCATTTAGAGAAAAAACTGTATTGCTCTCACACATATAGGCCTATGATAAAAATATAGATATTCACTAAAGATGCAGATGCTTGTTTTCCATGAAAAATCTTTTATAGACTGATATGAACTTGCATCCTCATTTTAACTTGTTGAATTGTTTCCTTTTAAAACATTGTTTGATTCTCTGATGGTTGGTGTCTCTTGATGTCAGATTCAAGCCAAAATGTGTAGAGCAATGAGTGTTTGGAAGCGTCTCGACAAACTCCTCGACCTATCACTTTCATCAACACGCGGACAGATCTTCTCTCTCTGCTGTACTCAATTCCAGTCGGACAGTTTTTTCTTCTCTTGCGTTACCGTTTCCCTTGTGTACGTGTGAAATGAACTGTATTGGAATTCAAGTGTTTGCGTTCTGCTTTTTCATTACGTTTCAGACGGCTGAAGTCCTCTGACAGCCGAGCTTTGTTTGCATGAAATAATTCTTGCTGTCGGTCCTTAAGCAACAGGCACGTTTTATTCGGGCCGTATCTATTACGGTGGGAACTCACGCTCGCTCTCGTCTTACTGTAATGATTCAGAGCCGCGGTGAAACACCACAATTTGCTGATGAGAATGTGGAAAGCAAATAGGAGAGATGTGGCGGGCTCATACTCGTAGACGTGTGGGATAATTTGATCTAGTGAAGTGTCCCGATCGATCAGTGAGCCGTCCGTCTCCAGAAGAGGGTCAACAGGGAATATTGACCTGAAGTGTGAGCTCGCGTTTACACTTTAACTAGGTCTGCCTGTTTTGTGTGGACTAGGAAACACAGCAAAAATACAAAAACAGCATTAACATTTTCACTTTCTACAAACCAGTTTGATTTTATTCTTTTCACATGTCTATGTTCTTATTGAGAAGTAACAGGTGTTTAGCTCTAGATCATTTTTCTTTTGAAGTCACCATTATGGTGATTAGTGTTTCCATTAGTTGAGCCCTTGACTTTTTATTTTTGTTTTCTCTGGCTGCTTTAACAGTGTGTTTATGAAACATATTTGCAAAACATGAGAACAGGTGATGTTGCCTAACTATTGCTGATAATATAATCATCAAAAAGTGGCCTAATTCACTGATAATAAGTGTGTTGCGTAATTAACTCTTTCATCGCCAGTGTTTAAAATTTATTTTCGCAATTTCATGGCCCCCTGAATATTTTGTTGTATGAATATCTGAACATGTAATATATCAAAATAAATAATCATAATATTATAGCTTCATGCATTCTTTTTAATCAACACTTTTGCTAAGTTTAATTAAAAAGCAACCCTTTGAACAAAAAGCATTTTTTTTCTTTTCCCAAGGACTACAATTTGCATAAGCAAAGCTTTTTATTGCTCAATTCTGCTTCTTTTTTTCCTTGCATTTTGCTAATCACCATAATGGTGACTTCAAACGAAAGTTTCAATAAAACATCAACATTATCTACAAATTAAACCAGTTCATTCTTATGAAAGAGATAAGATCAAACTGGTTTGTAATGATTGCAGCTGGTAATGCTGTTTTTGGAGTTGTTTAACCAGATCTTGAGAGATTTAATGTGTTTTATTTGCAGTTGATTTCATCTAATGTTGTGTGTGTATAAGTCAGTTGTAGTTCCTGTGTTTCTGCTCGTCTCTTTTCCTGATCTCTTCTTTCCTTCAGTGATTCTGCTTGTTAACAGGCTTATGAAGGCTGAGATTTACCACCTTTAAAAATCCATTAAAAAAAAACAGAAAATTACTTTTTAGAAAAGGTCAAATAACATAATTTGAGTGTACTAACCCTTTAAATTGCTGTCTTTACATTAACTGTGTGTGGTTTCTACTTCAAACTAACACGTTACGTCAACACACCATTACTCTGATTGTGGACTTAAGCAGCAATTCATGTCACAAAGCACTGTCAGACTGATCCTGCTATTTCTTTACCCGCAAATAAACAAGACAAGATTGTTTGTGAATTACAAGATGTATGGAATTCATTTTGATCCATGTTGGTCCTCAGAGATGAATGAACTACAGCACAAATCCTGCGTTCTCTGCATCCGTGACAAAACACATCTTGGCCTCAGAAAGCGGATTTCTCCAGGAACAAAAGCAGTGTGATGTGGGTTTATGATACCGCTCACTGGAGGTTCAGGCCCGTAATGACTCGAACTCAACACACAAAGACCCTGCGCTGTTTGCTCGAGATGTGGCTGATATCAGTAATGAAGCGGGATTGATAAGTGTGAATGGCAGGTGTGATCAACTCGGATTACAAAAGAGCTGGAAGGAGGGAAGAACAAAACTCCTGAGAAGGCATTCTGTCCGAGCTACTTATCACTGAGAATTTGCGGTGTCTGTCAGGAGTTAGTAAGCAGCAATAATAGCTCTGTTCATGAGTGAATTGTGTTATTGACCACTATTTTGAAAACTGTTGTGTAATGACGTAATGTGTGGAGAACAGAAGTTAAGGGTAAGTTAACTACTTTGGCTGCACGTTGCATTGTATTATGGGTATTAGTTGTTTTCTCTCAGCCTCTGATTGGAGTTTAGCACCATTAGTTTGGTGCTTTTTTGAGTTGTATGATTTTCAGCCTGTTTTGTGTTGTAAAAAAGGCTCTTATGACTTTCTCTGCCGTCATGGAGCATTAAAGGGGTGGTTGATTATGATTTCACGTTTTTTAATTAGTGTGTAATGTTGCTGTTTGAGCATAAACAACATATGCAAAGTTACGACGCTCAAAGTTCAACGCAAAGGGAGATATTTGCTTTTAAAGAAATCGCTTTTTAAGGACTACAACAAACGGCTGGTAGAGACTACACGACATTCTTCCCGGGTTAGTGACATCACCAACCATAAAATTTACATAAACCCCGCCCCCTGAACACGATTTATAGATCATGACAGAATATGCTAATCAATGACTAGAAGATAACTACACATAAACTACATAAATTCATCAACTAACCATTCAGAAATGTCCTGTTGCTTCTACATGTTGTCACTTCTTCTTGAGTCTCCCATTATTGTCTGACTTAGGTTTGAACATAAACATTGAAATTTTCAGTGCATGTGTTTGTGAGGTAAAAGAACACGTGCTCTTGAAGCTCCGCCCCCTGTGCCGGGAGCAGCAGCTCATTTACATTTAAAGGGACAGACACAAAAATTGTGCGTTTTTGCTCACCCTCAAAAAGTGACAATTTTAACATGCTATATAAAAATATCTGTGGGGTATTTTGAGGTAAAACTTCACATACACTCTGGAGACATCCGAGACATTATACCACCCCTTTAAGATGGTGGTGATGATGTTTGAGCTAGAAAATACAGGACATTTTTACAGGTTTTGTCATTGTCAGCTTTGAATGGTTGTTGTTTAGTTATAGCTCCCTGCATGCTTTGCGTTAACTGGATGGGGGAAAGTAGAGGTTTTGTTGGGGCAAGATTGAGAAAAGGGGAAGCACGCTGCTGTGATTTAGAGCAGTTTCTATATTGGCATTTTGAGGGTTACCATTGTGCTGACCCAGACAGCAACATAGTGTCAGCCCAGATCCGGCCCACATCTGGAACATGTGGATTCCATGCTTAGCAGATGAGTGGAAGAGTGGAACGTTTGTTTAGTTTGAGGATGACCTCAACTAAATCTAGAAAAATATAGCTTTACTGAAATTTCATGTTATGAGATCTTGCATATGGCGAGATCTCGTTAATTAATTAAAGACTAAGCTAAAGGTTTATTTTTTGAGTGAAATGACAAAGCTTTAATTTTATGGACAAACTGTTCCTGTACTGTACATGCATCATGATTATATGAGGACTTGGGCTCATAACCTTCATACCCAACATAGTTGGCACTGTTTCGCATTTCATGTGGCCATGAATCCTGCCAGGCAGTCTTATTAGTAAATTCTTGCCGTGGCTTAGCATCAAATCAGTTCTGCACCGCTCATGATGATTACTCATATTTGGGCTTCCCTCCAAACAGTAAAAATAGCAGTGTGTTTGTTAGTAATTAGACCAGAGGCTCAGTAATCCATATTTAATTGTGTTATGCTGTTTGGTGTCATACTTCACGACTGCTGGAGGACGGCTTCTCAAAGCGCTTCATTTTCTTCCCATGACACAGTGCCAAAGTATATGAGCTTGTTAGTGAATGATGGGTAACTGAGCTAACAGATATGATGGGTTTTTGCGAAGTCACTGCACAATGTTTAGTTGTCTCATTCTGTATCTTTCAATAAAATCAACATTTTGATTAATGCTTGAAAAAAATCTCTATTACAAAACCTGCTGAGCTGCCATTCTGTCAACAGGCGAAAGCATGTTATTAAGCTAATGAAGCAATATTCCCAAAAAATAATGGGTGAAGTATAGTCAGAATTAAAAAAATTTTTTTAATTAGAATGTTTTTTTTTTAATGGAATCAAATACATTTACAATTGACATCTTGAATGCACTTTTTTCACTTGGCTTGTAGCATGTACAGTAAGGTGTGAGTTTGGTCTTTTATATCACTGTATTAGTCCATTTTTGTCCCGACGGAAGGGGAATTCTTGAGTATGATGAGGTATAGAGGGAAACCGATTATAATCCCGCTCATGGTAGAGAAAGCTGATAACATGTAGGCTACACAGGGAAAGTATGAAGTTATTAAATGAAACAAAAACACAGCTTTTGTGTCTTTATCATCTTTTCCGCATATATACTGACCCAGATAATCATCACAAAAACGTAATGCATGCTCAATTATTGAATTTTTATTAATGAAAATGTGTTTGAAATGTTTTGAAATATTCACAGCTTAAATATTCAACCATGCTGAATTTCAGCCCATAAAAATGCAAGCCCTAAAAATACAATGCATTAAATTGCAAGCGTGGTTAATGCAATGCATTTTTTTTTTCAAGTAGTGCAATTCAACAGGCTTTTTTATTTCAAAAACATCTGGCATTATTTTACTTCCATACTTTTTTCACTTTGCTTGTAGCATCCTGGTATTTCTTTCTGATTAACTCTTTCCTCACCATTGACGGAATTTTCCGGCAATCCATGTTTTCACTGTTTTACGGTAGGGGGCGCTATAACGCATCATCTGAAAGAGTACAGGTGAAACACAGGTGAAGAAGCAGAAACAAGCATAGAAGCATTGCTGACGCAAATCGCGATCATCAAAAAATCAAAACTGCCTAGTGTTACTGAATGAAATGTCAAAGCAGGACGAGCTACAGGACTGTGAAGCTTTAGGGGTGTTGTTTACTCCATCTGTGTTTTGATCATCGTTCTGAATCCGTTCCTGACTTTGCCTTGTGAATGTGATTTTCTCAGCTTTTTGTTCAAAATGTTGCTTTTTTATGAGACTTAAAAAAGAATGCATGAAGCTAGAATATTTTTTTTGTTTGCTTTTGTTTGTTTATAAGCAGAGGCTCTGTTTTCTTTTCTTTTGATATATTGCATCTTCAGATATTCATTAAAAAAATGAAAGTTTTGTGAAAATCAAAAATGCTAGTGATGGCTGGCAACTTATTTTAAAAAACGCTGGCGTGGAAAGAGATAAGAATACATGCAAATGCAACGTTGTCTTATTTACCAAGTATGAATCAGATGTTTCTCCGAAAACACCACTGTGTTAGAGACATCAGGGTCGCTTTTGAAACTCTAGAGGAGATGTGTATGATATCATTGTTTTTTTTAATCAGGAGAACATCTCCATTAGCTTGTGGTTGAATCTCATTGTCATCAAGGAGAGATACAGGGAGGTATTAAAGAGATTTTCTTTGCTGTGATTACTTCTATTTTGCCTTGCTATTAAGTGAGAATGTTAATGTATTCCATGCACTGTTGGCCCAATCACTCTTGGCAAGAACACTGCATCTCGATACCAGACTACAGTACAGTGGGTCAAAGGTAATGCAATACTTTACAGCTAGTTTAGTGTGTTCTTCAGAGGCAAAGCTAGAGGTAGACGGCAGAGAACTACAACACATAATTTGCACAGACAGTAGGAGGTGAAGATCCAGATCTGTCATGTTTGAAGAAGTGACCTGCATCATTTAGAGACGCTGAAGACGGACTGCACCAGAGGATTGTGGGAAACATGGAAATATTCACTGGTGCAGCAATACCTGTGTGAGAATGAATGAACAAGACAAAACACTCGGGACTGGTGTCACAGACAGGGTTTAGATTAAGCCAGGATTAGGCCTTAGTTTAATTAGGACATTTAAGGAGCTTTTATAAATGTGCCTTAGAAAATGTGGTGTGTGTCTTGAGACAAAACAATGACATATTTTAAGCATGCATTTTAGTCTGGGACTAACTTAAGCCTTGTGAAAGTGGACATCGATAAAAGAAAGAGACTTGGAAATAAGGAAATACACATAAGGAAAATACACAAATGTAAAATATCCAATACAGTTTGGCATGTTCAGCTTAAAGCAACTATAAACATTTAAAAAATATATATATATATAAATATATATATATATATATATATATATATATATATATATATATATTTTTTTTTTGATGGTCCATTAAAACTTTCATTTGAACTCACCATTATGGTGATCGGTGTTTCCATTAGATGTGCTCTTGATCCTTGACTTTTACAGTTAATTCTCTTTCAACAACTGCAATAGTTTTTTTACTAAAGGCAATTGGATATTGTTTCAGAAAATGGCATAATCACTGATGTTTTACTAAAATGTTGAGACAGTAGTGGACTGTTAATAAAGCTGTTGTGACAGAAAGATCACTGTAATGTATTAATACTATAAGGTGAACAGCATCTCTCTATGACACAAAACATTTTAAGTACAAAAACTTTAAACCGAGCATCGAGACACATTTAGACATCAACCCTCATCGTACAATCCTCAACATTGATGATAATGTTTCTAAAATCCCTCATTAAAAGAGTGGTGCAGGTATGACGTCAAAACCCGGAAAACTAATTTGCCGCTGGTTCCTTTCGAGATTTTCCTATAAGGTTTTATAAGGGTTTTTCGATTTATGTTAAACATAACTTGACGATACTTTGACGTGTTATGATACTTTACCACTATAACTGACTGCTGCAACACTGCTGGATCTCATGAGCTGGTGCTACATAATTTAAATGTATTAATGGCACAACACACTCATGATCAGTAAATAAGCACACTTTATGATGATTATATACACACCATCAATAGTCAGCCAACATCACCTGATCTAATTTTCTTTCCTTTGATACTGGAAATAAGTTTTATAAACACACTGTTATAGCAACCAAAGACAAACAAATAAAAAATCAAGAGCTAATGGAAACACTGATCACCATAAAGGTGACTTCAAATGAAAACCACCCAGAGCTTAAACCTCTGGTATTTCTCAATAAGAACTTTTGTAGATTTGTGAAAGAAATCTGTCAAACTGGTTTGTAAAGCTGGTAGTACTGTTTTTGGAGTTATATAATCAGATCTTGAGAGATTTAATGTCGTCTTTTATCCGTAGTTGATTTCATCTAAGGCTGTCGTGTTGTAGTTTTTTCTGCTCGTCTCTTTTTCAGTACACACATACATTCATTCATACTTTCAACATAAGTGATTTTTTTGATGATGCCATTATTGCAAACAATACACTAAGAACAAAACTGCTGGAAACAATTCATAAAAATGCCCGCAGACTAAAACTAAATATCTGTGACTAAACAGCTCAACAATGGAAACACACACACACTATATTCCACACAACATGTGACCTTATTTACAAATTCGTTTCACATAACTCCAGTCTCTTCAAGTAATTTCACACAAACCTGATCAGAGCGCATCTGGCCACAAAGCATGCTGGGTACCCAACAGCACTACTATATTTTTTGCATGTGCTAACTTTCTTTTTTTTCTTTCATTTCAAATTATTTACTGTTTTTGATGTTTTTCCAGGATCAAAAAAATGTTAGGCAGACGTGAAATTTAGCACATGCAAAAAATATTGTAGTGTTTCTTGCGTAATTGTCATTACTTGAGAGAGGTTTTCTAATTATTACATGCTACATTAAATGTGGTTGCACAGCTTTCCTAATCGCTGTTCTTCGTGAATGTTTCTTCCTCTTCCAGAACGCTGCTTTAACGCTGAGATTTGGTTTGTTTACCTTCATGCAGCTGTAGAAACGGAGATGTCTGGAGCACTGGCTTGTGCTCAAAGCTGACTGATTCATTAGCATTTTTGTTTGCTTGGCTGTTTTTTGACAGCTAAACCGGAGCGTTCCCATAGCCTGTGCGTTTGTTTGGCGTAAGGAGGTCTGTAACCTTCCTCTGCGTAGGATGAGATGAGTTTCCTGTTAAAACAGTAAAGAAAACAAATTAGCTGTTAGCATTGGCTCAAACACCACAGAACACTGTTAGCAGCGGAAGGGAGAGGAGGTCATTATGTGTTTGTTTGTCGTCTGGACATGAGGAATTGACTGGAAGAAAGGCCTGATTACAACCACTACTGTATATTTTCTTTATTCTATGAAATGATAAATAAATGACAGGATTTTTAATTTTGGGAGGAACTATACTTCTAATGTGATTACGTTTATTCAAAGGTTCATATTTCATCATTATGCGAGTTTCCTAATGCACTGCTACCAGTTCATCTCTTACTGATCACAGTCCTGCACAATCAAGACAACATTGCTTTAGTAGGGGACATTATTCCTAACATTAGTGTACTGTAAATTGCTTCGCATAAGCTATAGCATCACTAATATGTTCTCTGTGCATGCATCTTATGAAAATCTTTTTTGTTGCTGCAGGAACCAATGCAACTATACAACAACATAAAGATAAATGGCCCAATCTTCAGTCATCCTTCCTATTTCTCATTTCACAGTGGAATTAATGCTCAGCTGGAATACAATACCTTGTTTCACTGTAATATCTTTCACCTGTGTCATGCTGTTTTATAAGCTTATATTAGCTTGAACCGATGATGAATGGCACGCAGCGATATGAAGTAATTCTCCTGTGTTTACACAGATGAAACTCATCTAGTCTTTTGCTGCCTTCAAATGCTTGTCAGAAGATCCTGAAGTTTTAAGAGTGTCACATTCAAGTGCTTTATTTTTGGATGCTTGCTACATCGCAATGTGCTATAAATTGTCCAATACTTGCTTTTTCTCTCTGTAAAAATGTGCAATATGCAACAAATGGCTAGATGTATATGACAGGGGAAAAATGATAAAGCTGTATTTGTGAAAAATAAATAATTTCCAACCATTTACTGCTCAAAAAAACATCAAAATGATGTACGACTTCAAAAGTCAAAAAATTCAACGGTTGTAGTTTTTATAAATCATATTGCACATAAAAGCAGCATTGCTCAAGTTTTCTTGAACGCTTACATTCAAGATGATTTGACAGTGAAATGTTCAGCGGATCCTTGGACAGATGGTTATGGATGGATGTGATCATCTCACAGTATTTCCTCTCTGCTCGTGATTCACAGGAGGTCTGGTATTTTACATAAAAACACAATGAAAAAACAGAGGAATACGAATGCACCAACGCTATAATCTCATGAAAAACGTGAAGAAAAACCAACAAGTGACCAGAGAGGAAATGAGAAATGAGTGAATTAGAGCTGTACAGTAATTATTTGTGTTCTGGTTTAGCCACTAATGGAATAATAATGGTTGTTTTCTGTGTGGGCAGAACCACCAACAGACACTGAGGAGGAAACATTTCTAATCTATGAAGAGTCATTATTATACCAATGATTTGATTTTGATGATATGTTGTGGGATAATATTATTTGTTAATGATTGTTTTGGGTTTTAGATTTGGATTAATTCATCTAAATGCATGCATGGTCAATGCTAATTAATCCAAAATAAAACTAAATGATAACATACCTTGCTTGCATGTGCAAATAAAAATCTTGCTTTAAATTATTTTGAGTGGCATACATGCAAACATTTAGAAGACGCTTTTATCCAAAGTGACTTACAGACTTGCCTCAGGTTAACCGTCTTGATAAATAAATAAATAAATAAATAATGGGTCATGACTCGTTCCTTGCAGCAGGGGCATAGTTTGTGGGGGGATGGGGGAGATAACCCCCCCCCAATATTTGAATCTATGCATTACAACCCCCCCCCCAATATTTATACCATGATCACAATATCAGGAGGCATACCCAAACTTCAACCCCCCCAATGTTCAAACCAAATCTACGCCCTTGCCTTGCAGGGCATTAACCAGTAAACTTCTGGTTACCAGTCCTGAGGGTTACCTTTGTATTTACTGACTCTAAACTAAACTAGATAGAGTTTGTAGACAAACTTCTATGTTGGCTTGAGAAAGCCAAGCCAGAAAGTTTGAAGTAAAGCTTTAGTTTTGCAAGATTTTAACTTTTTAAATTTAAAGGTTAAATATGTTTTAAGATTAAAGTAGTTTAAAAAGCTTGAAGTTTGAAGGATTTAAGTATTTTTATGATTGAAATCGTTTTAAAAACGTAAAGTTTGAAGGTTTTGATGTATGGATGGATGGATGGATGGATGGATAGATTAAACATGTTGCTGGCATGATTCAACAAATTGGTAACATGTTTCAAGAATCTAGCATGTTTTAGCACTGCACGTTTTAACAGTGTTTAATCTACTTTCATGGAGAATGTTTAATACTTGATGTTTAAGTATGAATGTTAAGTATGAATGTTTAATACATGATTTGACACTTAGGTGCATGCCAATTTACATACTTATGCACTATTCTATGTTTTTAAGTATAAATAGTGTCAGTGTGTTCACACTGAAAACTCCAAATAGAAAAAGTGCACTTTTTCAAATACCAGGATGATGATTGAAAAAAATAAGTGTGGAATGTTGGACACGTCATGCACTCAACAGTCGCATCAGACTCTGTAATAACCTTATAAAATTAATGCACCACACGTTGAACACATTATGCATGTATACACTATGTACATATGCACTGTGTATAGTGTGTTAGTTGGCATTCTCAAGCCAACATAAATAGCGCAGTATTTTTGAAGTTGATATCCCGTTGCTAAATGCCAACACAGTGTGTGCGAGAGACGGGGTTTCTGAACCGGCTTCAAAGCTGAAATCGATTTCGATCATCTATCAGATTCACCCGGTGTTCAGTGGCATTGAACAGCAGGACACATTTACCCAGAGTACAATTATCCCACTGTCTCAGGAAATCTCCAACACATGCTGCTGAGATCTGTCTAGTGGAGACCGACCGCATCTGGGCCTGTAAACACACTCACATCTGAACTAGAGACTTCAAGAGGGATAATGTGCTAATATGATGAAGCTTAAAGATGTCACTGCGTATTCAGATTTACTTTCCCACTGTGAATGAACAGAAAGGCAGAGCGCACTTGAAGGATTCAGTGCTGTATGTTGTGCAGGTCCCACTGGAGGGCCATGTTAGGATCTTAGTATCTTCTCGCAGACTGTAAAGAAATATGTGGAGAAACTACTGACACACTTCAAACATAACTAGATTTGCATGTCCTGAGGGAAACGGCAGCGCACGGCAGCAGAAGAGCAGTGTTGAAGTTTTAAGTAAGCTTAGGCTTTGTGTAGATGATTAAATGCAGAGTCAGAGTCTTTAGGAGCTTATATGCTAAAGCTATGCCATCGGAGAGCCTCGCGAATCACTGACTTTAATAATGATGGTGCGTCACTAGGATGTAGAGAAAAAACACAAGGGTTTGTGAAAGTGGCACTCTGCCATGTGACCAAGAGGGATTCATTAGTTGCACACAATGCATATTGCAACTGCATATCAACTAGGCATGGGCGATATGACCAAATTAATATTTCACGATATGAGAAATTTTATTTCACGAAAACAATAGGCTATATATCACAATATACAGTTATTTTGTGTTATTTGATCTAATTTATGTTATTAAAAATAGGAAAAAAGCAGCAAATTACAAACAAATGGACAAATACAATATAACAAAAATATGAATTAAACAAATACATTTTTTCAGGTACAATAGGTTTATTTAACATGTAGTTAGAATTAGTACAGACATGTAATAATCAAATGTAAAAAATAAAATCTTCACTGTATAAATTCAATATACATTTATTCTTATTAAAGCTAAAAAAAGTTATTCAGTCAAGAGCAGTAAGTTATATAGGTCAATCTATTAGGTTGCTGTCTCTTTAAGACCAAACGCACAGATCCATTATACTGATACACATCCGGTTTACACCCAACTGTTTAAGACATAACCGGCTGTGTTTGCATGAATACTGCACACGATGGGCATTTTGACATAATTGTGTGTGTATTCGACCGTTAAAGCGCAATAAGACGTGAATGAGAACTGAATTTGCGATTGCATAATGAGAGAAGTGGCTTTCTGTGCTCGCGCTTTCACTGTGTGTCAGTCAGCGCTTGACCGCATTAGCTCTTTCTCACTGCTTATTGCGCTTAAAGGAATAGTTCACTTTCACTGTCACCAGACAGTTGATGGATCCCATTGACTTTCATAGTAGGAAAAAAATACTATGGAAGTCAATGGGGTCCATCAACTGTCCGGTTACCGACATTCTTCAAAATATCTTCATTTGTGTACAGCAGAAGAAAGAAATTCATACAGGTTTGAAATAACTTGAGGGTGAGTAAATAATGACAGAATTTTCATTTTTAAGTGAACTATTCCTTTAATAACTCTTTTTAACATTAAGCACGTCCCACTCTTTATATTCTCATTCATGTCTTTCATCAATAGTGCTATATATTTACATACCGCGATATATACGATATAGCAAAATCTCTAACAATAAGACCTTGGTAATGACATATATCATCATACCATATTAATATTTCACGATATGAGAAATTTTATTTCACGAAAACAATATATATAGTTATTTTGTGTTATTTTATCTCATTTCTGTTATTAAAAATAGGACAAAAGCAGCCCAGCCATAATATCAACATGCACAAAATCACCCAGAACACCATATAGCACTATATATGTATCCGGTTGATTGGGACTACAGGCATGTGAAATCATCACGCGTGATACGCCAGCAGAAGCGTTATAACACGCTGTTGTGATTGACACATCAGCAGTGTATTAATCCCAGCACACTGGCACAGAGTGATGGATATAAATAGCTCTCAGGATGGGCATCCCTCAGATTGGTCTCTCGTGAGCGAGCTCAAGCGCTGATGACTGCAGGTGGCGGGAGAACGCTGATTAATGAACCGTGGCGTTCTCTCAGCTTATTGGACGGGATTATGGGAAGAGAGGGTGTCTGGTGATGAGCACACACATTTGCTCCCATTATCCTCTGAGATCAGCCACAAATTAATACAAAGCACACGGGCCGCCCTGCTGTCACCTGACCAGCACAGAGCGAGGAAACAGGCCTGGGCTGCGTCCCAAATCAAATACTTCCCTACTAGCCTATATAGTAGGCGAAAAACAGTATGTCACAAAAGAAGTATGTTCGAATTCATGGATCAGGCAAAAAGTACCCGGATGACCTATTATTTCCGACGCGATGCAATGGACACTTTACTATCCCATGAGGCCACGGGAGAGGATTTATGAATGACAGTGAAGCAATGCTGCAGGACACATGATAATGTCAGCATGGTGAATGTAGTACATCCAAATTACATTCATACTACACACTCATACACTATATTGAACTTACTATTTTAGCGGTAGTGAAGTAATGACTTATAATTACTCATAATTACTCCCTGCTCAAGAGATTATATGATTTCAGACGCAGCCAGAGAATGAGCAACGGGGGTTGAGATGATTGTAATGTCTTGATATGTGTCATTAAAAGATAAAGAACTCTGAATATATTGTTTTAGAGACAATATAAAAAATAAAATAAAAAGATTGTTCACTAACAGAAACTGAAATTACGGTAAACGTTTCTTTCATTCATAACTGCATTATAGAAATTGCACAGAATGAATATAGATGAACTGGAATATGAAAACTGCTAAATATATTGTGATTGCTCATTCTTATTTAATGCATTAACCGTTTAACTAATTGTAAAGTGTTAGCACAGATTTTCCAGAGTACTCAGACGACCTTCACTACTTTTACCAAAATGCAACAATGTTTAGTGCATGAAATATTATAAAACACAATGCAATATGCTCAACATCTTGCATTTCCAGTTTAATATTTACAGCTGTGATTTTTAACATCTCATTACATAATCAGACTGACACAAAATGACAGTTGGGTTTTCTTTGCATATAGAAAATGTGGGTAACACTTTATTTTACAGTGTCCTTGTTGCATATGTTACATGTACTTACCATAGTAATAACAGTAAATTATGCATAAGTACATGCAATTAACCCTCAACCAAATCCTAATCATACCCTAACCCTATAGTAAGTACATGCAGTTGCTTAATATTACTCAGTACTTAAATATATAATTACACTGTAACAATGATACCTTAAAATAAAGTGTAACCAAAATGTGTGTTAATAGTTAATACTTTACAGTTAATGCATTATCTACAATAAGCTTTTTTTTTTCTTTTTTTTTATTGTAAATTGGATTAAGCATCAAAATAACTTTTTATTTTAAGGATGTCATGCAATTCACATGGAAAGTGATGAGGTCATGTGGCAATGTAGTATACTACTGGTTTGAACCGTTATCAGAGTAATCAGAAAGGTTCACTTTTCTGCAGTCATAACCCAAATCCAAAATGCAATTCCTCTTTCAGAGGACGGAGCACCAGTTTAGCAGTGGTGTCAGAGTGACCTCTTCAGGCCTGGAGTTTAAAATATCAACACTTGAACCCTCCTTACCAGGGTAAAAAACATCAGAACCCAAAATATCAACAGACATTATGCTAATTTATTTACATTGTAACAACTGTTGTTCACACAGTATCAAAGAAGGTTCATTATTGATGGGTCAGGAACAAAAATGTCAGTGCATTGATCCAAGACAACCTGTGTTTGACCCCAAAAAACACAAATCATGCATATGTTAAACTGGGGTATGTAAGTATATGCCTTGATAATATTTAATGCATTACATGGGGAGGACTGTTTGCCGTAATCATAACATGATATTCCAAAGAAAATATCCAAATGTTCATTCAGATGGTACCATCTTGTTTTCCAGTAAAAAATCTAACATCCTTAAATCGAGATACATTTACTTGTCTTGTCGTATTTAAATTAAGTGGCATTATGCTTAAAACACGAAACAAGGTCTGCCAATGGAGTAAGAAAAATACACTTGTTTATTTTTTAACCCATTGGCAGATATTTTTCCTGGCATTTTTCTTGCATAAATTTTGATCCATTTTTCAGAAAACAAGACTTTATATCTTAAGTAATTTTCCTTCTCAAATAAATGTATTTTGATTTAAGAATCTTTAGATAAATGTACTGTAAATCAAGACAAAAACGCTGAGGAAGAAAATCCCTCTCTGCATTTCTTGATGGATGTCAGCTGTCCAGAGGTCAAAAATTAATTTCTTCTTTTTTTTTTACTACCCTTTTAACTCCAAGAATATCAACAGCTCATATACCACATACATATTCAACCATTAGAAAATGATCTGAAGTGACCATTAACCCCCAGCTGAAGACACTCACCCAAATGAAATGTATTTCACGCTCACAGAGCAACTAATTCAACCCTGATTTACGCATTGACCTCTCGTAATGTGGTTGACACAGCGGTCTCCATGTTAAATAGGAAAAATCCAATCATCTGAAACAGCTCAGAAACGATGAGAAGTTGCTGTGTTGGGTGTGAGCTCTGTGGTCTCTGCCTGTATACTGGGACAGGAGGATTGGTGTATTGATTGCTGTTGGCCTTTGAGCGTTGCAAGACTTCACTTCGGCTGGTCATGCTGTGAGATCATTTATCAACGGAGAAGCTCATAAACTGAGGGGGGTCAAAGTGTCTCCAGAATCCGGCAGGCATTTGTACAGCTCTTTAAAACGACAGTTTTTAACCCTGTCCACGATCCATACACATACATCAGTGAAATACGGTGATAAATGATAAATACAGTTCTGTTCATTCTCACAGAACCTGTCACATCTCACAAATCACCGCAAAATGAAAAAAAAAAAAAAAAAAATTAAAGCCTGCTGAAATTGATAGTCTATTTAGGACGATTAAAAATGACAAATTTACAAACAATTTAACAAACAAATAAAAATGACAATTAAACATTTCCATTAGTTAGTAATAGTATTTATTAAATAGTATTTATTAGTATTATTTTTTCAACTCAAACTTATTTTATTTCTAATCTAAAGTTTTATTTTGTCCATCTAATATTTACTTTTATTTCAGCTTTATTTCACTTAACGAATAACGAATTTAGTGAATAGTTTAGTTTAAGTTAACGGAAATAATGTTGCAATGCAATATATCTCAATGGCCTTTACAGCAGGCCAACATATTTTTCATGTAAAATATAATTTCTTATATTTTAGGGTGAAATTTGACTCAGGCATGACCACATTCTTAAAGTGACGACCTGAAATGACCTGAAAGCCAAACAACTTTTGAGAATGAAAACTCTGAGACTGGTATTCTTTATGAACCGAAGACCTGATTGCAATTAAAAACAACAGCTCTGCAGTTCTCAGATGCTAACGTGTGCGTGTCAATCATCCGACATGCTTATTTTGCTGCTGCAGTTTTGCTCAGCTGATGAATAATTATCGATAAACCCTTGAGCTCAAAAGATTAGCATGATGTTTCGCGTGCTGTTGTACTCTGGGCTTTGTGTGCCTAGTCTAATTAGCTGCCATTTATTTATGTTGTCACACCATCAACTCAGAAATGTGCAAAATGGTGCCTGAGGACACAGACTCACCAGAATCCCAAAATAACCCTCCCCTGGACACAATGACACCGGAGATTTAGGCCACCCGTCAAACCTGTCACAGCCCATCTGGGACCATTTTGAGCTCAGTGGGACGCTTGCACCACCCGTCCTCTTGCTTGCCCCGTGTTCAGTGGATTCCTGCCAGAGTCGCTCCCATGTCGAGATTTAACACTCTCACATCATCTGAGGTACAAGACAGACAAATGAGAGGTAAAAAAAAATGATACAAGTAAACAACTAATTCAAATTAGACTAGTTTCATAATATATAATCCTGCTCTCAATGTGCATGAATCTCCAGCGCACATTTTTCCAAACACCGCACAAACAATAAAGATAACTAAATTGCTTAGAAAACTAAACCAGTGAGAAATCAAGACAAACATATTAAGAAACGCATAATACAGTACAAACAAACATTCAAACATGCATTTTACTGCCAGGCCAAGTCGCTGTTTGGATTTAACCCACCAAATCAGTCACATGGGTCAATTTTTTTAAATTGAGATGTATACATCATCTGAAAGCTGAATAAATAAGCTTTCCATTGATGTATGTTTGTTAGGATAGGACAATATTTGGCTGAGATACGACTATTTGAAAATCTGGAATCTGAGGGTGCATAAAAATCGAAACATTGAGAAAATCTCCTTTAAAGTTGTTCATTTATGTTGGCGATTGTGCTGCATTCACTCACAAAAATAAATGTTTTATATATTTACAGTAGAAAATTTACAAAATATCTTCATGGAACATGATCTTTACTTAATATCCTAATGATTTTTGGCATAAAAGAAAAATCGATCATTTTGACCCATACAATGTATTGTTGGCTGTTGCCACAGATATACCCGTGCGACTCGAGACTGGTTTTGTGATCCAGGGTCACAAATAGGCAAATGCTTAAGAGTCTATTGGATCTCTGATGATGATTGGATCATCATTGCAGTGATTATCATGTTTCTGGCATGTTATATGTTTGGCAAAAGTACTTCTAAGCCTGATTGATGGAGTGTGTAGCTTTTCATTTCTTAAACAACCATGTAGGAAGACACAACATGGCCATATTCCAGGATGACAATATCAAGATTCGTATCAGGCTCAAACTGTGAAAGAGTGGTTGCATGGGAGGAGCTTGAAGAATCATTTTCACACATGAATTGTGTCCAGACCTTAAATTCATTGACAGTCTTTGGGATGTGCTGGAGGAGACTTTACAGAGTGCTGGACTCTTGCATTGTCAATAAAAGATCTTTGAGTGTTAGGGTTTACAGTGTGGTAGCTCCAGAAGTAATGAAAAGATTTATCTTGAACTCTGTCATGGAAACTAGCATGTATAAACCTTAATTAAACAATTCAATAATCAATTAACACAGAATTTATGCCTCTATGATATTACGCTGTACCCACATTGGACCAGCGGTTTGGAAAATGGATGATTCGGATGTGGCGCCATCTTCTGGTCAGACGCAGGAATTCATTCGGCATATGGCTCTCACAGTGCATTATGGGTATTCTCTAGCCGTTGAGCGTAAATTGGTTGTACACTCGTTATTGCGGTGCATTGTGGGATTGAATGAGTGCACTCGATAATGTCCACTATGGTTTCAGACACCACTACAAATGTTTGTCCCCTCAAATAATGCCCTGTTTAAGGGTATCGGGGCGATTACTGACATATTTGATATTTTGGCTCAGAAGACATTAGCTTTTGTTATTGTTGGTTCCTTAATGTATTCAGTACGAACGATGCTGAACACAAATTCTTCTCTCATCCTCTATTGTGCCTGAAGAGGAACCAGAGGAAACTGGAGATGAGCTCTTATGTCTGATTCCTCTGAGATTCCTCTCATTATCCCTCTCTCTGTCTCTCTCTCTCTCTCTCTCTTCCCTCCAGCTATTTCACATGACAATTGTGTTTTAGTGCAGCCAGAAACACACGGCCACAATGATAAACGTTGGCAAGAGGTGACCATGTGAAAGTGGAGCACCATCTGTCATTATCATCTTAAAGTCACGATGAAATCAAAATTCTTGTTTTTAATAAGATGTTTCATATAGCCTATATTTCTCATTGATTATCCTGATTCACTCAGAAAAAACATCACATTACAGACAAAAAAAGGTGCTGTGAATATTTTCATGTTGACTTTAAAAGGTAAAACAATGCACCACTAGCAGGGCCAAATGAAGCTGCAAACTATTCATCTATGTGTGTTATTTATTTATATTTATTCACTCCATTATTGTCCCTGAACTTCATGCAAACACAAAGCAAACTTCATTTTATTGGCGAATCTTATCCAGAATAAGATGCATTCTGAATCAGACTTTATATTGTTAGTCAAAAGTGCATGTGAGACAAACTTACACACATGTTTGTTTAAATGTAGCTAAAATCAATTGTGTGGAACCACTTACGATAAAAACATTTAGTAAATTCAATGAATGAATTTACTAAAAAAAATTATCGTAAGTGGTTCCACACAATTGATTTTAGCTACATTTAAACAAATGCATTAAGCTGAACTTAGTTCAACGTAATGCATTTGTTTAAATGTAGCTAAAATCAATTATGTGGAACCAATTAACATAATTTTTTTTAGTAAATTCAACTAGTCAATGAATCATTTTTTTCAGTATACTATTTTTCACAGAGAGAGATGCATTCATAATCTTTCCATTGAGCACAGGAACAATCATATAATTCATAAGACCATATAAAAATCCAAGACCAGACCAAGAAGACTCTCAAATACATTAAAAGCATCTTCTAATGAGAGTGTGATGAGGTAAATTATACATAGCACCTTTTCTACCTCAAGACAGACCTTTAGGAAATTGAATAATTGAATAAAGCCGACACTAAGCAGTCCTTCCCTGTATACCTCTCAGAAGAATGAAAGAGCCTGGTTTGCAGTTTCCACCTTGCCATTTTCTGCTTTTAGAGGTTTTATTCTTGTCCAGTTAGTCTTTAAATAATGTGATGTGATCGAGTAACTGCGTTCCTTCAGAACAGAGCAAAATTATTCTATTTATAGAGTTTAACCACAGCTGGAGCGATAGAACGAATACTGCAAAGAGACTTTTCATTTGTTCAGTATTAAATAAAGAAGAAAGTGAGCAGAAGATTCTGTTTATTTTTACTTTGAATTGAAATTTTACCAGAGTACAAAGTTATAATTACGATTGTTTAAGGAATAATTCTTGCAAAATGAAAATTCTGTCATCATTTATCTTCAGACTTGTATGACCTTCTTTGGCTTGACTCTATCACCAAAAAGGGTTTTTTTAAAAAGCACTACAAAACACTAAATTATTTTTTTTTTTTTTTTAATATGATAGTTTGAATTATCAATTGCATTTATGCATTTGGCAGACGCATTTATCTAAAGCAACTTACAATGCATTGAAGGTATATGTTTTATCAGTTCATGCATATCCTGGGAATTGAACCCAAGACTTCAGCAGGAATTATACATTTTTGGGTGAAATATTCCATTATTGTGTAAAATATAAAAATAAATAATATAACAAACACTATAATAGCATATCAATGATACTAAAATAACACAGTTACATTTACACCAAGCGGCAACTTTCCGGTCTCTCTCTTGAATCCGACACGGAAGTGACTTAAACTGCAGTTCATCGACTGGCCACTAGAGACCGGCTGCAAAAGAGAGTCAGTCCCATAAACCCACATGTTAAAATGTCCAACTTTACAGCAGAAAAAAACATGTTTACAGCCTGGTACAAAAAAGTGGTTTTGGTCTATATAGCTAATTTTGCCCTTCATGAAAACTGTGAGGGGGTGAATTTCTTTATAACTCACCCGTTTAAATTATATTAAGCCTTAAAGGTGTCATATGTAAAATTTGAGGTAAAAATATCCCAAAAATGAGCTACACGCATCAAAAGAATGAGAAGAAATAAGGGCGATGATGTCATAAAAAAAATGACAACTTATAGTGCTGCGGAGATATCAACCTAAATTAGCTTTAGCATTACTAGCCACGGCCCGACAGGTGTCGTAATACCAGTTTCGGCCATGGGAGGCGGTATGCGGGCAACATAACCACCAGCCAACCTGCAATACACGAATAACTCGCACGGATTGTGGGCATACTTGAACCTGATGTCAATCAAGTGGAAAGTACAGCCCACTACTTCGTTTCAGTTCAGGGAAGAGAGCAGAAGAATGGCTGAAGCCCTTGGCAAGAGACCATTACCACCACCACAACCACCCGCTGCAGGGGAAAAACCGCGCTCGGAGTGACGGAGTCACAAATATTATGTTTATTAAATTGCTTTCCTGAGGTAAATCTAACATAATTGATCTCCAGCTGTGTTATTGACCTCTTCACGCTGATAAAAAACACTGATAGGTCGATATTATGTATGAGGAATACATTTTGGTAAGTTGTAGCCTACTGTATCTTTCAACAGTGTTCGTGTTTATTTACTATTAGTAGAGATGATCGGTTCACGTGCGCTAGGGATCTGTCGTGTAACATTTACAAGCGCCAAAACGGTATTTATTGTTTGAATTGCGTAATTAAAATTGACAGAATCTGAGAGCTGAGATTTTTTTATATCATAACTAACCTGCTCTGGCTAGTCTGTCGGTCTCCGTGTCCTCTTTGCTTCGCGATTTTTCTGTGCGTGACAAAATTGATGTGTCGGGTGAGGGCGTGTGAAAGTGTTTGCGTGTGTCTCACGGTGAATGCATGAGAGTTGGCAGCTCTGGTTACGTTGGCGCTAGCTTGGTCAACATCAGCGAATGCTGTCTGTCAAATTAATGTATTTCAAACTAACAATAAAAATGTAATATGAACAAAACGAATATGAACATATTCACTGGTAAAGGTGAAGGGGAGTAGCTTGAAGATGTCATAATTCAATATCACTTGACACCAAACCAACTCTAGTCAAAACGTCCTCTATAGGCGGATCTTCCACTTGCAAAAAAAATATGAAAAAAACAAGTGGCTGAGCTGTAAAACCTTGTTTATACTCGACGCGTCCGCATGAGCGCGAAGGTAATAAAAAAACTAATATCCGTCTGCTCGGGCAGATTCGGCTTAACAGCGCGCGCGCCTCCGCATCTGCAGATGCACGACTTTGAGCCGAATCTGCCCGAGCAGACGGATATTAGTACATCTCATCATCACCCAGTTTGCGCGTCTAAATCAGTTGTATGGTCTGGTGTTCAGTCTAAAACAAAACAGTTGCGTCAAGTATAAATGCCTCGTCTGTTTGGGGAGGTGCACGCACAGTCAGCGGAGATCTCATATGGGCTTTGAATAACTTCGATTTTGTCACCAATACAAATTTTGAGCTTCTCTCCAAACCTCCTCCGGTCTTCAGATGTTAAAGTGCTTATATATTGTGGATTTTGCCCGCTAACTCTCTTGAAAGTGCTCGTCGCGTCTTTACAGCCCGCAATACTGTTTGATTTGTTGCCACACAACCACTCGCGCATGCGTACAAAGATGTCAACAAAGATCCTCCTATTGGGAGTGGGCTCGGCTTAGGCTATGGCTCTAGGGTGGTTGTGAAGGTAGGGGCGGAGCATAGAGGCTATGCCGTTTCTCGGTTGTTACTCTGGAGTAGACCAACTCACTTTCTGGAGGAGTACTGCCCCCATCTGGTATGGAATGTGGAGTATGAATTTATTTTTTTGACGGACATTTCATATGGCACCTTTAAAGTTCTGCATAATTAAGGGCGTGGCCACTTGAGTGACAGGTGGATTGCTGCTGATGTCACTACTAGCCGTTTGTCTGCTGTCTGTTAGCGTCACGTCACCTCAGATAATCCGCCTCTTTGCCCATTTTCATTTATCCAGGATTGACGCGCTGCCAAGATGGCGACGGCCGGCTCCGCCCACTTTGAGCTTCAAAAATGCTCTTCAGAAACCTAGGGGAGACGTCACAGACACTGCATCCTTATTGTTTTACAGTCTATGGTTCACACAAACACACAATTTAACAGTCCAGAATCACCTTCTGAAGAATATGATCCCAGACAGCAACATAGAGTCAGATTCGGCCAACATCTGGTACGTGTGGAATCCATGTGTACAGATGCGGATCTGGGCCGACACTATGTTGCTGTCTGGGGTGCTTGTCCATTTTAAATTGTGAGATGAGAAACACAGAAGGCCAGTGTTTGAGGAACCACAGAGGGAATTCTGGGTCTCTTCAACATCTGAAAGCCCTTTCATGTGCCACGGACACTAGCCAGTGGGATTTACTAAATCAATCACAGTGACAGGAGTCTGTGCCGTACGGAGGAACACAACACTGCAGAACACTTACCTCGTTTCTGTACAAGCATATATCTTACACAATTGAACACCAGCAACAGTTCAACAAGCAACAGTTCTTTGTTCTGCAGGTTATGGTAAGCAAGTTTTGTGGTTTTCAGTCCATGTCTGTAGCTTTGAGCTCAAATTTAGACATGTTTGGACACTTAAAATTTCCATTGCATTGTATACGAAATGTCAAACCAAGTTGCATCCGTACTCAAAGGATTCTAGAGCTTTTCTCAGAACTAACTTCACTTTTCTGAGCCACATTTTAAATATTTTTATCCAATTGGTCTTTTCATGGATGCATGAAATCAATTCTATTATATTTTCTTGAATACGTTTTCACTTACAGAACAAAACTGAACATTTACACCTCTTAACAGAAAAATACAGACCGGAAGCTAGTTAAATCACTTAATAGAACAATTTGAATCTCTTAAAGTCCCCCTGTGGTGTAAATCAAGCTTTTAATGTTGTTTATGTGTCTATGTCGTGTTTTTAATATGCTTTAATACAAACCTTGTGTAAATTCATAAGTCGACTCCATTGCTGAGTATTTTCTCCTTAAAACTGCAGTGAACCAAAGACAGTCTTAAAAACACGCTTTGAAATCGCTGGTGTTTCTGACGTCACAAACTACCTTGTAACCAATCAGATCAACGTGTGATCGTCAACGAGTGGATCTCTGAGCTGAGTGAGTGAGTGGAGGCGGGGCTCATTTGCATATTCATAGAACCACATACTATTTTAAGGCATGAAGAAAATTATTCAAGGAGAAAACGTTTTTATATGTCATTTGGGTGTTTTACAAGATAAAATGATTGACTACAGGGGAACATAATACAGACCAACATTTAAATATTTTAATTACTTTTTGAGAATTTTTTTTATCGCTTAGAACAAAACCGACCAACATTTAAATATCTAAATTAAACAATACAGACCAATATTTAAATCTCTTCATTGCGTTGAACGCTCAGACTCAGCACTGATATATGTGCTAAACAACACTATAAATACAATATAGCTAGATCAAAATCTGGAGGATCACTTTTTATCAGCGTTATATATAGTCATATCAGCCAGCCCTAAAACTTAAAGCACACTATGACTTTCTGTAAAGCTGGTGGAACAAATTCCCAACCACAGTCTGAACATCAAACTCATCTTTAACTATTTGAACAGACCTCAAACACCCACTTGTCACACACACTCTCTAGTATATCAGGAAATGAAATGCTCTTGGTCAGTTACATGAGATCGGTTCATGCGTTCTCAATCTCTGGTGTTTGGGTGGTCTATTCTCAAGAGTCGCACATTACACTTCATCTCCGCTTTGTAGTGTAAATCACTCTCACCGACCTGGGATTCTTCCCATCTCCTGATGAGGATCACAATCTAAACTGACCGACAGTCCCTCCGGTTACGGACTTCACAGACGTTGTTCTAGCGCTTTCTCAATATAACAAAGGCTGCCAGGATCTTCATCCGCCCACACTAATGAGAGTCTCTGCCTTTGAGCTCAACGCCTTTGTAGTGGGAGGAAAGATTCAGAGTTTAACTTTCAGACAGATGAATAAAACTCATTCTTCACAAGAGTACAGAGGGTCACCGGCAGTCTCAGTCTTTAAATACAGTGTTTTCTAGTGTTAGTCCTTGTTGTATCTATTGTGCATTTATCTCTTGAGGTTTAATGCTGATAAAACTGCTCTAATTGCAAAAGATATATATATAAAATAAATAAATGATATCCTCTGGTGTAGGATTTACTTTGAGCTTTCACTTAGAAATTGCTAGTACATTTCACAAATAATTACAAAGAAACGCATTGAATTAAATGTGAAATTGTGAAGTTAAAAGACATACTTAAATAATCTTTGTATGGAAGATTGTTTCTTCCACTGAATAAAAAAAAGAAAAGGTAATTGCAAATTTTATATTTTTTCTGGAAAAAAAAAATTCTAGAAAAAAAGTCAATCATAAAGAACAGCGTGTGGGCGGAGTCAGCCAATCAGAACAGTGTGTGGGCGGAGTCAGCCAATCAGAACAGTGTGTGGGCGGAGTCTCACGGCACCAGAGCGTAATCTTGACGGCACTCCAAGAAAATGGACACATACTCAAATTCACAAATATTACACCATTTAAACATTATTTAAAATACATACTGAGTTACTAAAACAATCTTTGTCAAAGAATACACTTGTTTGTTCACAGTTATAAAAAGTTGCATTTACATTTTGTATTTTTTTTTTCCTTGGCGGAAACAAGCTTTCATGTTTTGTTTATTCATGTTTTCAAGTTTCATGTTATGTTTTTTTTTTTTTTTTAAACAAGTTGTTTTATTAACTTCAAAATCATTGTTTACAGTCTATTTATAGTTCCATTTCATACTCAAATGTACTGTACTGTTTTCTGTTTGATAGTTGTTGGCAATGTATATATCATTTTTTTATATTGCTAATTATTTGGAAAAAATGGTAAAAAATATTTATGATCAATAAATTATGACAACGTGTTTTTACATTGCTTTATCTCATCAAAATAAGTTAAGACATTTTCTACATTTTGTATAAGTTATACAAGATTCAACTCATTTTTTTAAGTCAGTTTAATGTAATTTAATTTTAAATGACTTAAATATCCAAGTTGATTGTACTTTTCTTTCTTCCAGTGTAGGTTGGCAAAATATAATACATCCGTTTGCACATATTCAAGCTCAAAGCACAAGCACAGAGAGGCAGATAAACACACACGACTTTCCCTCCGGGCCAAATGTGTGGAGGGCACATATATATTCAGTCCAGCTCACTCTCAAATGTAGGTTCCCCCTTTAACCCTGGAAAAAGTCAAAACATTTAAATACTTGGATGTCAAAACATACAGTTTCTAAAGTGCAGCTTTTTTAAATGAAATATAGTATGTTAAACAGTTATCTCTGAGAGATGGAGTCAGGAACACATAAGGTCAAAAGGAAAACGACTGCCTTTTCCCATCTCACCCTGCAGGTCAGCGGCACAGAGACGCGTATAGCCTGAAGACAGGAGCGCTGTCTATATTTAGGAGCCCGATGCTGAACGTAGTGCATACTACTCATTAAGTAATGCGATATTCAATATGCGATAAGATAATGCTTAAAGTGTGTAAAATAAACTTAAATTATCTTTCAAATATATTTAAAATTATATAACCTAGTAGGGGTGGAACGGTACATGTATTCGTATTGAACCGAAACGGTACGGGCGTCACGGTTCGGTGCATGAATATACACGGAGAATACACGGTATAAAAATAAATATAACTCGCGTGCAAACTAATTAATGTAATGCGGAACTACATACACGGGTTCTTTAGGGACACCTAATTTGTAGCTCCGCCTTAGCTCTGAAGCAGAGCTGTTGAATATGTTTTTCAAAGGCTTTGCTCTGAAGCTCCGTGGCTATGATGGACAGGCTGCGATGTCAAGTTTGCAATTGTGTGTGTGTGTGTGCGTGTGTGTGAGTGAGTCCGTGCGTGTGTGTGTGTGTGTGTGTGTGTGTGTGAGAGAGAGAGAGAGAGAGAGAGGCGCGGGCGCGATCGAACAGTGGAAACATAAAAACATACTCCGTCATTTTGTTTATAGGATATCATTCAAACTGCAAAGTGTTTACTTATATTTACTCGCAAAAAAACACAACATTGTGCTTTTGTCAAACTGTAGCCTACAACTGTCACCCAACACAGTAAGTTACACATTCTATATTGATTAAAAAAGAAAATCAAATTTGTTGATAAAATCAAATGGTAGTAATATTTTATACAGAAATAAAATTATTTATAATAAAGATGAGAATAAAGTTAGTGTTAATTCAAATTGTAAGGAAAAAAAGATATTGATCTGAAATATAGCATTAAATTCATTCAGGTACAATTACCAAACATATCTCAAGGTCTTTTTGTCTTTTTATTAATTTAATTAATAAACCAATTTTATAAAACCATTGTCAATGCACTACAAATAAACTGGTTCTATGCCTTCACTTTATTAATAAAACTTATTTAAAAAATACAAGGCTTAAGGCATTTATTTTCCTTTGGTGGTACAGTCTGAGACATGCACAATTAAAAAAAAATGTGCCTTCTACATTTTTGTTTTGCTTTTCCCTCCATTGTACCGAACTCGTACCGAACCGTGATGTCTGAACTGAGGTATGAACCGAACCGTGACTTCTGTGTACCGTTCCACCCCTATAACCTACATGTGTTTCACATTCTTTTTGTGACGAGAAAACATCCCTACAACTTCTGAAAGTGAACATCAGTGTTTTACTGTAGCATAAGAAGTGTTATTTTAACATCAGTGTAAACCTCAGGGTTCAGGTTATCCTACATTAGGGTTATTAACAACAGAAACTGAATAATCAAACGTAAAAATAAAACTCTGCTTAGTCTTCACTGTATGAATTAAATATATCCTGATTCTTATTAAAGCTACAAAAGTTATTCAGCCAAGAGCAGTGAGTGATTTTCTCTTCCGTCTTTTGTTCATGACCCCAGTTATTGTAAGCTGTTGCGATATGCATATCGCGATATATACATTTGCGATATTTCGATCATTTCGATATATTCTGCAGCCCTAGAGCACACTGTACACACTGCTCAAACTGACATGTGGGACAGACTGGTCTATATGGCATTATATACAGGCTTTGGCAGGAAAATTCATGTGCATTGAAATGATAACAGAAACTGAAAGATATATTTAGCTCTGCTGAAAGTGCTTTGGGTGAATCTCACAAACAAGAACATCAAAAATCAAAAGAAAGCTTATTTGTATGACCACTCATATGGTTTGCATTGTGACAGTTTTCATGACAATAAAGCACATACCCTGTAGGCCCATTATCATCTTGCTATCTATATATAGTGTGTGTGCGCGCGTGTGTGTGTGTGTAAATTGACCTGAACATGATTTCTAACATTCAAGTTATATTATCATATTCTTTTCCTGAAGCCAGTGTGTAACATTTCACCTGCTCCAGCTTTATAATAGACCATATCCCTGTATTATGTCCACTATTGTTCATGTACAATAGAAGGACATTCATAACCCTGTTCAACAACAGGAATCCACGGGTATAAAATTACCTCGTATATCTCCATTTTACTGGATCACTTTAGAAAAGGCCATCAATTCCCGTTTTACGCAAGTTGCCTCAAATGAACTGTATTTGTCTGGAGGAGTTGATCTGTAACAGTTTAACGGGAACACCAAAACCAGCCTGACCTTTGTCAGCGGTCACTACCTATCTATTCCTGTTTTATTTCATATCTCAGTGGATTGATGTTACATTCATCTGATTTCTCTTGGTTAAAACTCTTGGACTCAGTCGGCCGGAGTGACTGCGGTCACACACACTCTGTGGCAGAAACACTGATTGGTTTTCAGCGTGAATGTCACGAAAAACACACAAAACACATCTAAAACGGGAAAGAGCTTTGAGATTGACTGTACAACTAGATTTGACAAGAAATCTGAGGTATATTTTTACAGACTGCCGAAGCAAATGCATCGCTGCAAACAACTGGACTTCAGGCAGAGAAAGTCTGAGAGAAAGATTTTGTGTCAATATGATAAATTTAGGGGTAAAATCATATCCTATATATTGCATTGTCATATATTGTATTGACAACTTTATCAATTTAATATTTACCATCGTACAGTACAGGTCAAAAGTTTGGAAACATTAGGTTTTTTTATATTTTTGAAAGAAGTCTCTAATGCTTATCAAGGCTGCGTTTATTTGATCAAAAATACAGAAAAAAACAGTAATATTGTGAAATATTATTACAACTTAAAATAATAGTTTTCTATTTGAATATACTTTAAAAAATAATTTATTCCGGTGATGCAAAGCTGAATTTTCAGCATCATTACTCCAGTCTTCAGTGTCACATCCAGTCTATCACATGATCCTTTAGAAATCATTCTAATATTCTGATTTATTATGAGTGTTGGAAACAGTTCTGCTGCCTAGAATAAAAGGTTAAAAAGAACTGCATTTATTCAAAATAAAAAAAATATTTTCTAATAATATAAATCTTCTTTACTATCACTTTTTATCAATTTAACACATCCTTGCTGAATAAAAGTATTGATTTATTTCAAAAAAAGAAAGAAAAAAAATTACTGACCAGTAGTGTATATTGTTGTTACAAAAGATTTCTATTTTTAAAAAATTTGCTTCTTCTTTTTTTTTTTTTACTTTTTATTCATCAAAGTATCCTAAAAAAGTATCACAGGTTATGAAAAAATATTAAGCAGCAGAACTGTTTCCAACTTTGATAACGAATCATCATATTAGAATGATTTCTAAAGGATCATGTGATAGACTGGAGTAATGATCCTGAAAATTCAGCTTTGCATCACAGAAATAAATGATAATTTAAAGTATAATAAATTGAAAACCAATTATTTTAAATTGTAATAATATATCACAATATTTACTTTTTTTCTGTATTTTTGATCAAATAAATGCAGGCTTGATGAGCAGAAGAAACTTCTTTCAAAAACATTCTGCATAATTGGATGTTTTTAAATAAACACTGACAAAAAACTATACAAGTTTTAAAGCTGGACGATATGACGATATAAAAAACATTGATATAAGTGATCACCCAGATTTAGACCTATATTGTATTTATTTAAAGCGTTCGCAGGCAAATTGGCTTTATGTATTTCCCCGGCGTTTAAATCAGGCACATATAAATGTCAGGAAACACTATTCCTGCTGTATATCAATATCCACGGATCACTGGATCTTTGGTAAGTTGTAAGGAACACTATATCGAGTCCAACCTTTAGTTTAAACTGATAATCATTTGTTTTACTGGCGTTTTCACAGTTTCCCCTGTTAAATCTTCCGCCACTCAGTCCGGCTGATGGGGCGTGTTTGGTGGGAAAGTGACGTCAATGCATTCCCTCTATTACCAACATAGCAAATCAACAATCTTCGGATATTGTTACACAATAACAAAGTCTATCTCAGTAACTATATAACTTTAAGACAAAAGTCCAATTACACAAAAGACTGGTAAAAAGCTGCGTGAATTCCTGCAAAACACATTTTTTATTTCATCTTTAGAGGGCGAGTGTGATCTTTGGGTGAACTTTCACTAGTCTTTGAGCTTAAAATAACTAAAGGGAACTTTATTTCTATGTAAATCAGCTGGAGTAAGAAACTTTGAGACAGACAGCAGAATCAGGACACTTTGTACCAATTCCCATCTCGTATTCACCTTCTAGAAAACATCAGAGCTGGGGATGGAAATATCAATCAGCCGTCGAGTGTGTCAGGATACTCTGTCATGTGCCACCATCCATGAGAGAGAGAGAGAGAGAGAGAGAGAGAGAGAGAGAGAGAGAGAGAGAGAGAGAGAGAGAGAGAGAGAGAGAGAGAGAGAGAGAGAGAGAGAGAGAGATGACAAATGAAAACAGATCACATTCACCAACCACTGATACAGCAAAGCAAAACCTCACCACTGCGACTGAGGAGCAACGGGAGAACACGCCATTTCAGGAAGAAAAATGGGTCTGAATGAAACTCAATAGTGCTTTAGATTCTTTAGTTAGCATTCAAAATAATCAGTTTGGTTGTTTTTAAAACTGTTTATAGACTACTAAAACTAGTAGTTTTAGTAGTTTTAGTAGTCACTCCTTACCGCTGATTGATTTCTTTATATTTGTTTTATTTATATCTGTTATTTGTTTTCATATACTGACTTATACATGTTTATGTATGTATGTTTATTTGCATATATATATATATCTTCCTTTTTTTTTTTTTTTCTCTATCTCTTGTTCTTCAAAGTATGTACTGTGACACGTCCACCCAGTTACCTTTACATGCACACATGCACACACGCACACACACAAACGCACGCATCTGTCAGTTCCTGACTGTATTGGTTTTGTTTTGCTTGTTTGTTTGTTTGTTTATTTGTTTTCCCTGTTTGTGATCCCAATTTATGTACATCTTGCATATTCTACTAAAAAAATAAAAATAAAAAATAAAAACTATTTATAGACAACGCATTATTAATTCATTTACTTGTGGTTCTAACACCGCTGACTGCTTCATCTGTCAACAACAGTTTCTTTGCGAACTCTACTTTACACTGTGCCTCGTTCACAAAACAAAACACTCTAAACATATAATCCTCCGACTCGATCCGGGACGCCATTATTAAATAAACCATCCACTTGTTTCCGACACTGGGATCCTTCTGAAAACTGTACAGAGACGCAAACCTGCTGTTTAAACTGGACGCGTCAAAGCGAACTTTACTTTACTCTTCCAACAGTCAACAGACTAAGTATTTAGTGTAGACAGCATCAGTGATTATAATGGCTTTTATTTGCTTTTGATATAACGTGACGCTTGCATCCAATGAAGGCCTGTGTCAGTGACTGAACGCAAGTGGGCGGGGCCTATATGCGATGACGTATAACCAAAGACTATAGAATAACATAAGACACGTTTCTTGTAGCCTATTGTTTTGAATGGGGAAAAGTGCAATATGCTCAATATGGCGGAATAAGTCCCGCCTTCTAAATAAGAGCCAATCGCCGATTGGTAAAGTCATTGTGTGTTAGAAACAGTCAGACACGCGAATTAGCTTGATCTACCCTGAAAATTTTCGTTTTCTTTCATGATTTCAGCATTTAGAAACAAAATTTATGAGACAGTTGTCAGATTTCATTGGTGATTTCAAATATGATGTTTCCCCATTCAAAGAGAGATAGGAGCTGCACTTGCATGCCTAAGTGGTGTTTCAAAGATGGCCGCCGAGTGAAATTACCTGTCTTAAAAGGACTTTGGTATGACTATTGTGGATGGGGGGGGGGGGGGGGGAGTCATATGCAAATGTATTTGCCCATGTGACGTCACAGATTCCACAATATCCAAACAAGCCATTTTTGGAGCTTGATTAAATAAATGCTTTGTTTATAATGAGAAGGACTTAAGCCATTAAACTTGTAGGATGTTTTAAAGGCAGGGTAGGTAGAAATGGTCTAAAAATTTTATTTTTCAAATTTGTTTAAACTTTATGTACATATCAATACATAATTAAAATGTAAGTACTCTGAAAAAGAAAGTATCAAAATCGAGTGTCTGTAGACCTCTCACGACTGTTTTAAAGACATCTCATTATTTCCATTCACGCCACCCCCTCATTTCTGTGCTTCTTCCAAAGCCACGCCCCCAAAACACATGAACGCGCGACTCCGACCGCTGAGCTAGAGGACGCATTATTTACCTGAGACAAGCGGAGGGGAAGGGGCATTTTTTTGCCTGGTTTGCCTTCACTAACTGCATATGCCGGTACTGTAAATTTAGATTGCTCTTTCTCTGCCATTGTTTTGGTATTCCTAGGTTCAGTGCCTTCTTCTTCTTCTTCGATAGATTTTATTGGCAGCTTGCAAACATAGTGCATTACCGCCATCTACTGGACGGAGGTGTGATCAGGTTCCGTGCCTCTCGCACTCCTCAAATCAAACGGTCGCGCGCAAGTGGGCAGGTGCTGTGTGGCAAAAGGGTGGTTGCCATGGTTGCGAGAGAGTGACAGTCGCCTAAGCCAATCCTTTGATTCGTCCCGAATCGAAATAATGAGCTGTGTTTAATACAGATTAAACGGTCTAGAGTCACTTGATTTTTATACTCTTTTTTTCAGAGTTCTTACATTTTAATTATGTATTGATATATATAGAAAGTTTTAACAAATTTGGATCTTTAATTTTTAATAAATCCTACCTACCCTGCCTTTAATGGTACAAAGACGTCTTATATGTCAATAGATCAAGACAAATCTGATTTCTCATGTCATGACCCCTTTAAAGAATTATTTAAAATCATTTTTAAATTGAAAAATAAATAAAACAATAAAATACTAAATTAGTAAACCATAGGCTAAATAACTAAAGGGCTCATATCATGATGTAAAAAGTAGATAGAAACTAAACCGCAGAAACGACTCATTCTAGAGGCCGTGGATGAATTTAGCATTCATAATTAATAATCCTTTTTTGCCATAGTGCCCACTGAGAAAACCTGTGGACGGAAGGTGTATAAAAGATGAGGGGAAAAGAGGGAATCCAGCACGAATTGCCCTTCGGTTTCTCTCACACATGAACAGATGTTTCCTAACCCTCTCAGCACATTATTCTGCTGTTAATGAAGAGCAGAAATCATCCAGAAACAAACACAAACCTCCTCGCGCTTTCTGAAGATGATGTCATTCCCTGCGGAGTGATTCAGACAGACGGTCACTGATCGATGGGAAGTAATTCCTTTACTCGCAGCGAATCCGAGGCTCGAGCCTCAGAGTGTGTGTGTGTGTGTGTGTGTGTGTGTGTGTCCTGCCGACATCTGTCCCACAGCACCTGATTTCCCCGTTAGGATGCCAATAATGCTCTCATGGACTACTCCCTCAGTCCGACCCGTAATCGCACCTGACACACATCGCATACATATGCACATATTATATTTATAAACACAGATATAAGAGCGCGGAGGGAAGTCAATATTCCTGTGTATGAAGGGCAAGCGTGACGTCACAGCAGGTTAAACTCAATTCCAGAGAGATTCGAGAAAAACATCGCAAAATTAACGCAAAGGATGATAACTGTAATGATAAAGTTTTAATCGTTCTGATTATACTGTATAAGAAAAGTGTTAGTCCACACTAAAACTAAAACGATAACGGCACAGGGGAACGATATCGCTGGAATCGTTTTCAGAACAATGATGATGATAAAAACACTGACAGCCAATCAGAATTGTTGTTGGGAATATGTTTGATTGCATCTGTCCACATGAAGTAAAGCCACTGTAAAACACTGAGTGTGAGACTATAACATGCACAGAATCATGACAGTAACAGCAGAATGAAGTGTCTGTGTGAGGATCTTCACAAAGATCTGCTTCATGTCTCAATCACTGGGACAGATTGAGTCTGTTGACCTTTGACCTGGCAGTCTCTTGTAAGGAATAGACTTCAGTTAACTTCCTCTGACAGCAGGAAACTATTCTCACACGAGAATGACCCTGAGATTGGCTGTTATCTCTGCTCACTCATTTCAAGTGTCACATCAGGGTGAATCTCATGATAACTGGCAAAAAAAAAAAAAAGGCCAAGTCGGATTTCCCACCAATATCTATCTATCTATCTATCTATCTATCTATCTATCTATCTATCTATCTATCTATCTATCTATCTATCTATCTATCTATCTATCTATCTATCTATCTATATCTGTTTTTGTTTTTTTGTATAAAGAAAATTAAACCTATTTTAAGGTTCATTTTAGGTTCATTGTGAAATTATTTTCATGAATTTGAAGCACATTTCATACATTCTTAAGAATAAAATGTAAAAAAAATTAAAATAAATTGTATTTGTACATCATGGTATTTTTGTTAAAACCATGCTGGTTTTAATTAAAAATTACCGTAATTTAGCAATTTTTTACTAAAACAAATTATAGTAATGAAGATTTTATGGGGGAATGTCATTCAAAATTGTCCTAAAAATGTGATCAAAAGTTTCTTATTTCAATGCAAAAAAATTAAATATACTGAAATAAGAAACTTTTGATGCAAAAAATATATTCAGTGATGCAATTCAAGACTACAGTCTTGAAATAGTCTAAAATAACCTATTTTTTATGCAATTGTTTTTGTTCCTTTCCCTCCTTAAATGATCTGTATTACTAATGCACATATACTGTAAGATCTAGTATTACTAATTCATATATACTGTAAGTGTGTATTGTGCAGTATTATATATCTAAAAAATGGATGTTCTGTCAATCATTTCTGAGATTGGATCTTTCTTCTGTGACCAGCGGTCTGCACTAAAGTGTCTCTAAAGCCCACAGTCATGAGACAGGAGAGATGCATCAGCAGATTTCATCTCATTTCTACAAAAGAAGGTCAGTGAAAAAGCGAACAGACACTTCAGATTCATCCAGCATCTATAAACACGAGCAGAAGCTTGGAGGATCTCAACACTGATGCACAGACTGCCCTATGGGGACGCTGTCAACACTATTAAAGCAAACTAAAGCACACATTACCTCATGTGTCATTCAGTGACAGCCTCACATCCTATTGTCTTCAGAGCCTTAAAGAATAAACCAAATTTATTCTCAACTCATAAGAGAAACAGAGAGAGAGGGGGTTACGGTGTTCAATTCACAAGCAATGCACTCTTCATTTTGCATAAAGAGCAAGCAATTATCAACCTTCTGTTATAATATCACATTACAACATGCACCAATGCACATCGTGTTTGTAACAACATTGTTATATCATGTTTAATAGTTTTATATATTGTGTTATATAAAAGTTGAAAAATTGGATATAACTTTATAAGGTTAGTGAGCAATTTTATCACACATGATAATATTTACATCTTGATGCCATACTTTTGAAAATGTGTGTATGCTCATCTTTTGATACTGTGTACTTCCATAAGTGCACTAATGTAACAATCAAAATCATAATCCTTTAATATATTTTGCTATTTTAAAATCCATTCTGTGTAAAACTTGAGTCTCATGAGTGAACGCATGTAAGCCTGGGGCACAGAAACCAGTCAAGAAGAGGTTAAAACAGGGTTAACATGCCAGATTAAGGTCATGAGTTGCAGATTAAAGATTTAATAGATGCAGCCTCTATATAACCTTTGGAAAGTGCGGCTAAAACCATACTTTAAATGTATAAATAGTGTATGCTTTTGTCTTTATAGGATTTGAATGAAATTTCAAAATATGTAAAGCAAATCCCGCAGGCTGATATCTAGAGTTTTATAACGGCATGATTTGATTTGATCTACATAGATGAGCATTTTAATCATTTCCAACGGGAAACTGGAGAAAACTAAATGAGGAGCCCAAATGAATGAAGTACAGAGCCATTATGCATTTAAGAGTAATCAGCCATTACAGCGGTCCCTATAGTGAGCGTCTGCTGAAGTGTGTTAGACTGAGCCACTGTTGAGAACAGTAATGAACTGCTGCAGGTTATTAGCTGAACAAAAATTAATAAATGGCAACATATTTGTTGCTGCACATCAAGGCTACAAGACATTATGGGACACAGCATTAGAAAACCGGTTAGAAAATGTGAAAACACGTTTCCTAATATCATGAGACTGACGGGGTGGGTGGAATAAGGGTCAGTTCACACTTTAACTGAGAACTATTGTAAGTTAAGGCAACCATTTAAAAGATGCCTTTATCCAAAGTGATATAATTACTGTCTGTGTGATGTTATTTTTGCCATCAGTACAGTCTGTGAACAATAGTGCATTTCCACCACAGAAGGGGGAGAAAAAATAATGCTTTTGTAAATCGAAATTATGACATACTAAGGGGACGTTTACACAACACTGTTTAAAAAAAAACAAAAAACAAAAACTATTATGCGTTTTGACCGTTCATTTACAAAACAATAGCGTTTTGAGGGCCTGAAAACAAACTTTTGAAATAGGTTTTAAAGTTTTTGAAAACGATTCCAGACGTTTATAGGTGCGCAGTGTTTCTTTACAAAGTGACATCGCCATCTACTGACCTGGAAGCAGAATACAGCATTTTTAGTCGTTTTCGCTGATCCATGTTAACGGGGATTGTTTTGACAATGTTGTAGTCTGTATGCAACACTTTTCAAAAATGCAAAAGGAAAAACATTTCCTTTTTTTTTTTTTTTTGGTACATCATTGTCATGAAAAAGTAGTCTTTCCTTAGTCGAAATTATGACTTAAAAAGTCATAATTATTAATTAAAAAGTTTACCATAAAAAGTCAAAATTATGCTATTAAAAAGTCAAAATTATGACACTCTAAAATCATGAGATAAAAAGTCAAAATTTTCAAAGACTTTAACTTAAGTCATTTATTTATTTATTTTTATTACAGGGACAGTGCATATTAATAAACATTTCTGTCAATATGCCAGAATTAGCCAAAAGGCTATTTTTCATCTGCAGTCCCTAGACAGATGGTAAAAAGTCACCCTAAAAGGGAGTAAAATTACATATTTACATAACAATATTTTTGTTATGAAGTCATGACTTCAACTTTTTATCTCATAATTTTTATGTCATCATTATTATTAGTATACATCAAACCACGGTCACACTATTCTTTGAGCATGTGCAATTTCTATGGACACTGCAATAGTTATGATACACGTCTTTTTTTTTTTAAACAAAAATTCATCAGTTTTATCTTCATTCAGATATTCAAAGTTTGACATCCATGGTTTGATTTTGATACTTTTGAAGTGAAAAGAGATTCCATGCTTACGAAAAGTTTACCCAATAGGGGCATCATTTACAAAGAAAACCAGATCGGGCCCAGAATAGACCCCTGTGGAACACCGCTATACAACAAGACAGATTGTGAATAACCTTGACCAACATTAACATTAACAAATCTGAAACAAACGATCTGGGCACATCAGTGATGGGTCATTCATGAACATTCGTGACAAATGAACGAAAGACTCGGAAGGTAAAGTAATTATTTATGTTCCCTGTAAATTATTTTTGACTGCATTACAGTATAATGATTTCTTAATTCAGAATATGATCAAGATTGCGTAGGTGGATGTGTTCGGGGAATTTGGCTGTTAAAAGTAGAACATTTAAAGCCACTTGAATGAACGAAATTACTCGAAAAAAGATTAGTTCATTTCTGATGAACGAGACCGAACAAGAGAGTCAGTAAAATGATCCGAACTTCCCATTACTAGGGCACTTCACAGCAATGAGAATTGAAGAGGAAATATGCTTAGAATGGATGTAGTCCTAAAAATATGACACCTGAAATGCACCAAGTCATGAGATAAAAAGTCAAAATTATGACTTTCACATTATGACAAACCACCGTATAATAATAAATCCCAAATAATAAATCCCAAAATGTATAAATATAAATCTACTTTACTGCAAAAAGACGTCACGTTGTGATGTATTGTTATTCTATTGGTCACACGTCTTCACATGGTTTGAATGTACAGGTCAGAGTTCACCAAACTTGAACTATGGAATGCAGAAAATTCCACAACTTATGAATGCAAGTCAATGGAACGAAACATGTTGTGAACCTTTACAGTACATTGAGTAACCTGGAAAACCAGAGTTCTCGCGAGAGCACAAGTTGAATTTGCTCAGCGAGTTACTCTGGCGTCGAGTAATGATGCTCATTAAATATGCCCCTCGATCTGAGCTGCACCAATCACATCGGGTTATCTGATATAGGCGGGCCAGAGGCGAGATGACGACAGCGCTGTGACGTCGAAGTCATTAGTAAACATTGCAAGATGGCTATGGATGAACACCAGTTGTTTGAAACGGCTTTGGCCGCTACAATGAACGAGTTAGACTTGGCTTTTTATCTAAAAGAGGAACAGAAGACGGCGCTCGAATCCTTCCTTTGCAAGTAGGACGTTTTTGCTGTTTTTCAACCGGATACGGCAAGAGTCTAATCTACCAGTTAGCTCCGCTGGTTATCCAGTTGCGTGCAGTGAGATTTTCAAATGCATGCTTGGTGCCGCCCCTCGAGCTGGCCGATTTTCATCAGTCGACGCCAGACCATTAATCTTTTAAATTTAGGTCTGGATTTCCAGGCTATACATTGAGAGCCTTAAGGGCAAAAAGGTGATAGTTCCCAACAGCTAAATGCACACTGTAAGTACATCACCACCTCCTCTACACAATGGACGATAGAATTGCAGACGGATGACTGTCCCTGGTTTCTGATGCAGCAGGTTTCAGCATCATCTCCTCCATCAAAGGCAAAGATCATTTCAGTTTTAGGTTCCATCCCTCCAGGAAGTGAATCACCATCTGTGGTTTTCCCACCCCTTCTTCACTGTCTCTCTCTCTTTCTCTCTCATCTTTCCTCCAGCTATGATCTGTCTGGCTGTGATGTGGTCACAGTGCGCCGTCTCTCACTGTCTATCCTACAAATTTTCTTGGGTGGAATCTCACGAAACCTGTCTTTTCCACATCATTTCACAGCAAAATATTATGCTTAAAGATTTTGTGCATTGTGATATTTTGCATTTAATGCAGTTAAGCATTTTACCCATCAAACACCATAATGCACAAAAAAAAAAAAACCTTCCAAAAACAAACCTCATTCTCATTACTATAATGTGAAAAAAACAATGACTCATTATTTAAAGGTGAAGTGCACAAATAATGAACACGCCCCCTGCCTGTCATTGGTCAGCCAAACAGATAGTCCCGCCCAAAGCCAGAAGTTGACAGGTCTGAATGCTGAAACACAAATTGTATTGTATTGTTTATTTATTAAGCACTATTTTAAACAACAGTCCATTGACCAAAGTGCTGTACAATTTTACAAATCACATACAAAGACAATCCCAAACCATAAAAGACAGAAATAAAAACCTACAAATAACATAAAATAAATAAATAAAACCCCTCATGTGCAATACACAGCCAGTTATGATTACCCTGCCTCTATATGCGAATGCGAGGAAGTATTATTTTAACTTGCGCTTAAAACACTTAGCTTGGGTGCCAATCTGAGAAAAAGAGGAAAATCATTCCACAGTGAAGGAGCTGCTGCTGCAAATGCTCTATCTTCACCCGTTTTCTGTTTAGTCCTAGGAATCATTAAAGCCAGCTGGTCAGCTGACCTTAAAGACCGTTTCGGCTCATATTTCTAAATCAATTCCTTCAAATACTGAGGAGCCAAATTAGCGATTCAACAAAAACTCTACTTGCTTCTTGTGCTTCTGCAGAGGGAAATACACCTGCATATCATCTGTGTAGAAGTGAAAAGAGATTATATGCATATGGAAAATTGACCTTAAGGGCAGCATTTACAAAGAAAACGAAAGCGGGCCCAGAATAGACCCCTGTGGTACCCAGCTAAACTGGTGCAAAAAAATTGTATTTCTTCAATAAATATGATAAAGGTGAGAATTTGAAAGATAAGTATAGTTGAACATATAAATTTGTGAACACAAACCAGCCTAAATATTGTTTGGATGGTGTACTGCATATTGCGTGTTTTCTTATGGCAACCTGCTGCATTTAAAAGCCTTTGCCTGTGAGCGATAGATTCAATATCACATCATGCAAAAAAGATTAACGCCGCAACGCTTCAGCGACTGAAGATTCACAAAAGCCAAAAGTCAACTCGAGCCCCTCTGGTGTTGACCAGGCCTGCCAGTCCCACTTATCGTCCCCGAGAGCGCTTGCACTGAGAGATTTTCTCGTTTTCTCCTGGTGCGCCTGTGAACATCTGCCCGGCACTTTAAAGCTCTTAAAGCGGAGCTTGTGATTTCACTCCCTCCTGACTGCGGTTATGGACCTGTGAGCTAGAAAATAGCTGAAGGTCAGCATGTCCTCAACACTTCAGCTTTAATGATGAGGATCACGGTACAGGGTCCAGACGTCCAGCTGGGGCGCAGGACTGAGTGGATGATGCTTCAGCAGATGGAGAGGTTGGGTGGTGTTGATCTAGGGTGTAAAACAGCACAGTTAATTATTATCATCATTTGCTAACAATGAGCAAAAAATATCATCTTCTAGAATGAGGCAAATGACAAATGGATAAATACTAACCTGAGATAATCAGAGATGAGAAGGCACAGCCCACTTGTTGAAAAAATTCACTTTTTCACTTTGTTGCTGCAGAGTACCATGCAACATGATGGTTTGCAAATGTTCAAAAGTTTGGGATCGGCAAGATTTTTAATGTTTTTGAAAGACGTCTCTTTTGCTCACCAAGGCTGCATTTATTTGATTAAAAATACAGCATAAAAACACAGTAATATTTTAAAATATTATTACAATTTAAATAACTGTTTTCTGTTTGAGTACATTTTAAAATGGAATTTATTCCTGTGATCAAAGCTGAATTTTCAGCATCATTACTCCAGTCTTCAGTGTCACATGATCCTTGAATATAGTTGAAAAGAGCAGCATTTATTATAAAATAGAAATTTTTGTAACATTATAAATTGTCACTTCTGATCAATTCGGTGTGCCCTTGCTAAATAAAAGTATTATTCTGCAGTTTTGCACAGGCTAACACCACTTATTTTCTTCAGAAGATAAACATGCTTGACTGTTTCATCATTGAACCTGCCTGTTTTAAAAAGAGTTTCAGCATAATCCTGGAACAGAATTGAATGCTTGTGAATAATTTGCTTTAATGCACCATAATACTTAAAAATCCTCCTCATTTAATCCATCTCACCTCCAGAGACAAAAGGCCTTGTGGAATCTCCCCAGGCCTCACATGATGCTCAGCGTGAGACGGTGACGTGCGAATCCCCCTGTAGTTTATTCTCCTGCGGCTCGCACATCTGAGCTGTCAAAGGTCAGCGTCCTCATCCATCAGCCATCGATCGGCCTCCTCCGGTGCGTGTGATCCGGCCCTGGCGTGAGAGACGCTGATGTTTCAGACCAAACCCAAGGTGAGCTGAAGGCTGTTTGGGTTTCTGTTAGAGATAAAACTGAGTGAACGACTCAGTGCTGACTGAAGAACTGTCAAAACAAAAGCTGTTTCACTGTACAGCCAGATATTAATCATATGAGTGTCTGAATCAAACCACTGCATTGGTTTCAAACTGCATACTAGCTACTAGTTTTAAAAGAAAGCAGTATGTATGCATACTGAAATTTCCATGTTCATTGAAAACTCAGATCATCTACATTTGCCAGAATGTGTGCAGTACACGACAATGCACACTGCATGAGATACGGTCTCCTGCAATGTAGTGCACTTATAAGTTGTTCTATAGAACCTATATAGAAAAGTTTCTATATAGAGCCTTTTTTTCTAAGAGTGAATTGCATTGTAGAATACAGTTTCTCATGCATATAGTTTATAATTAAACTTTTAATTTTGTGTTTTTAAAAAGGAGTATGCATTGAGTGTACAATTTTTCAAAAATAGCAGGCAGTATACAGTGTATTTATTTCTGAGCATAGCCATGTTTGACTGTGACTTCTTTGAATTTATTATTCCTAACTCAACTTTTGCAGTCAAATCAAATACTAATGAACTTTTACAGATCAGAACTGGAGGCTTGCTTAAATGTGCAACATAATGAGGGCATGTGAGGAGGAATTATTGATTATTGATGCATATTTCATGTAATACAGGCAGCATACAGTGCATTATAAAACACATTAGGTCTATTAGTTCCGGTTAATACAGTGTTTAAGCCAAACTAAAATACACAACACACACATACCCACCCACCCACACACACACTTATACTGTCATGTGGTTCAAACTGATTCATAATGAAGTGCCATGATGCTTCAGGAAACATGTTGCTTTAGCTTATTTTGATTAAGCATAAAAAAAGTCTATAAATCACCTGAAAAAAATCTCTTAAAACTACATTCCGTGACACAATATAATAGTATTTACAAAATAATAGGGGTTTGCCAGAACTATCTGTTGCATAGGCCTATACACTATGAACATGCATTATCAATCGATCTGTCTGTTTTGTCTGTGCAGTGGAAAGATGATCTTGAAACCATTGATATTCTCTGATACAAAATACACCAATAATCTCATCAGAGCAGTTTTATTATGAAGCAGTGAAGCTCTCGGCGTATTCATACCTCACACTCCTCACAGACAGCACTGCCAAGTCCATACAGCGATCAAACAGCGCGGTAAAACATGTGACTGATCCATGACGACTCAACACAACATCATCTATGAATGTACAAGCATCTGCATCATGTCCTCTGACAAACATGTTAAGCGTTATCCTCCGCGGACGTCGAGACTGACCGTCACACACACTCAGTGTCACAGGTCATTCACACAGATCTGACCAAACACACCGAACATGTGATGCTGACCTCATAGCTTTATGATTTAAAACATTTAAAATGGACTGAAACATCAAAAAGCCTTCGAAATAATACAGTTTAATGAATGCAAAGGATACATAAATTAAATAGTAGGCCTAAATATATTTATTTCACACAATATTTAGACATAAAATTTAATATCTGAAACCTGAAAATGTGCATCGTTGACAAGGCTGCTGTTTGATTTGGGAAACATTTCAATCGTGGTTTAGACCTTATCTGTTTATGTGCTGAAATGGAGACTATTGAAACTCTTAAAAACAGGGGCAAACTCATTTGGGAGCTTATATTAGTCAAATAAAAAGTTTTTGAAAAGGTTTGAATTTGTGATTGAAACTAAAAATATACATAAAACAAGTTCCTACTTGTCTTCCCTCCATTTTGAAAGGGTTCCAATGATGTCACTTCCTGTGTGAAACAATTGGAATGTTTCATTTCTTTTTAAAAGGGGGGGCCATCAAGTGCTAACAGGAAGACATGGAAAAAGTAGGATATATATATATACACACACACACACACATTTTCATTTTTTTTTATTAATCGTGTTTCATAATTGTTAAACAATTATTAAATTGTGCAAAAATAAATAAATAAATAAATAAATAAAAACGTTTTAGCAGGTTCTATTATGGAAATGTACACTACCTTTCAAAAGTTTGGTGTCAGTAATATATAAATAAATATAAGTTTATTTATTATTATCACAGTTTCCATAAAAATCTGAAGCTAAAAATCAACTGTTTTCAACATTGATCAGAAATGTTTCTTGAGCATCAAATCATCATATTAGAGTGATTTCTGAAGGATCATGCGACACTGAAGACTGGAGTAATGATGCTGAAAATTCATCTTTGATCACAGGAATAAATTACATTTTAACATATATTCACATAGAAAACAGTTATTTTAAATTGTAATAATATTTCACAATATTACTGTTTTTTCTTTGCTTTTGATCACATAAATGCAGCCTTGGTGAGCAGAAAAATGTTCAAAAACATTGAAAAACCTTACAGACTTCACACTTTTGAATGGCAGCCTAATGTATAGCCTGTGTGTATAGCTTAACAGCTGCACTGAGAGATAAATAAATCAGTTTTATTAACAGGAAGCAGCTGTAATGAGCCTTAAAAATCCACAGGATCCCAGAGATGTGAAGGTGAAAGGATGTAAACGGTAAAACATCTAGTGGTGAAACAATGGCAGTGAAAGTCCTGCAGTTTGAGCCATATTAACAGGCAGCCTGTCACATCTCATCCAGGCCTAAAGTAAGTGTGTGTGTGTGTGTGTGTGTGTGTGTGTGTGTGTGTGTGTGTGTGTGTGTGTGTGTGTGTGTGTGGCAGACAGCACTGCTCCCATCGGTATTGTGCTCATAATTAAGTGTGATTTCCACTGGCAGAATGACGGAATAAGAATGAGGGGAAACCATTAATGTTCTCTCGTTCATCACTCGCTCATGTCCTCTTTTCATCTCACACTTTCACTGACGGCTGTTTAAGACCTTCTGAACGCTCATTAAGCCCTCGGACACTTTCTCTTCAAATTAAATGGACATTTGAATGTTGTTTTTCCTTCAGGTGTTTGATGAGTCACAACCAGGGCCCGTCAAGAAATTAATGTTTGTCCAGAAATGGACAAATGGACTAGTTAAATTCACTCCTGATAGAAAATCGAAATATTCTGGTTCCTAATTTTAAAGGTGAAGTGTGTCATTTATGAGCCACGGGTTATTGTTAAATAAAACTAAACTAAATAAAAAAAATTAATTAAATGAAATAAAGCTGAAATTAATATTAAACATAAGACAAAAAAATTAACTTAAAACAAATGTTGCATTGGTAAATAACTGAAACAAGTTGAAGTTATAAATTACTAAAACTCAAATAAAAATAAATTAAGGCCAATTAGAAATACTTTGAAAACCAAAAAACGACTAAAAATGGCAAAAGCACATAGCAAAACTTGAAATAAAATGCAAATTAAATAAGAAAATATTATTAAATAATAGTAGCCTATAATGATAAAATAACAGTCACAGAATTGCAAATGTGTTCAAACAGCGTTTCCAAAGTCTTGATCTCCCATTGGTCGAACTAATGGGTAGCCCCGCCCCCAACTGACATCATTGGTTGAGACAATGTTGTTTGTTGCTTTAGGTTCAGATTTTTTTATCAACTGATGCCAGTGTAGTATTTGTATCCGCATATTAAACTGAAAATGTAAAATATGTTACATTTAGAAAGCATTTTAACATTTACAAAAGTGACGCAGAATAGAAGGGAAACCTGTTTGGAAACAATTCTTTTTATCGGCACTTTAAACCATCACACGTAGGCCTACATTTAGACATGAAATGAGTCGATAACAAACACGTCAACTTTCAATCAATCATATAAGGTTTACAGACACGTCAGAAGTATACTTTTCCTTCAGTGCATAGGGTGAAGTCAGGTAAAGTGGGACACTTTTTGGTTAATTGCATTTTAAACAACCTAAATCAGTTAGAATGTATTAAAATTGTATGTGTTTTGTTTAAATAGATTGTAATGAAGGCCACTATGGTGAAATTTTCCCAATTTATGTATTTATTAACAAACTGTTCATCTTTAAACACCATCTGACACCCTCTTCAGCAAACTGGAAGCAATCAGGTTGAGTGGGACACTTTGTTAGGGAAAGTGGGACACTATTTTATGGTTAAAATTAACATGAGAAATACAAACCCAATTCCAATGAAGTTGGGATGTTGTGTAAAACGTAAATAAAACCAGAATACATAAATGTATGGCGCATTATGAAGCGCAAAATACAACAACGGAGAGCTTCAAACGAATTAATACTTGGAAGGATTTTTTAAAAATGCATTTCTTGAACTAATGCAAAAATTGTAACATTGTAAACTTCACTCTACATTCAGTGAATGAAACTGTCATTAAGCCTACATCTTTTTACCACCTTTTAACAACTTCAGTGAACACATCCGAGAAAGATGAAGTCATCTGGAGGTGAGGGTGGCGCAGTGTGAGTGTGGAGGCATGGGGGGCTGAATTCAGGGTAATTCAGGATAATAAGGTTGATAATTCTGCCACTTATGATGTAACAATAAAACTTTTGCTTTTACATACATTTATACTGTCTGTGTATTAGAGATTAATAACAATGTGCATCTAACTGTTTAAAATATTTGTGAAAATTAGATTCACAGCACTGTCCCACTCAACCTGAAATGCACTGTCCCACTCAACCTTACACTGTCAGGTTGAGTGGGACAGTGCTGTGAATCTAATTTTCACAAATATTTTAAACAGTTAGATGTTCATTGTTATTAATCTCTAATACACAGACAGTATAAATGTATGTAAAAGCAAAAGTTTTATTGTTACATCATAAGTGGCAGAATTATCAACCTTATTATTCTAAATAGATTTACACTTGCCGGGTGGCTTACCGTGAGTTCTCAGGAGTCAAGCAATTTGAAAAATAACAACTGGACCACATCTTTGATGTCACACCAATCACAACCTTTATTTCATATCCAATAGACATTCAGCTACAACACAGTAACAATTGTTGTGATTGGCTTACAAAATTAACCCTTTACAGTACCCAAAAGCTTAAGTATCCCACTCAACCTGATGTCCCACTCTACCTGAATTCACCCTAAATGTAAAATAATAAGCAGCTCTTCACGTCTCCCACAAACCAGCTATTTCCATAGTGAAGGGCGAAACTAATCCACCTGAGCAGCGGCAACGTGAACAAACAAAGATTCAATTAGGAGACAAGATTGTGCCCGTCCTGAACGCTAAAGATGAGCTGAAGCATGAGCTCCGCTGTCTGGATCATTATTCTGCTGGATCTCGCGCTCAGTGTTCAGCTTAAGACAAGCAGAGCAATGCGAGTGTGATCTGATCGAAATTAACATGCCAACGGAGTGTTAAACACAGCTGTGTGTCGTTCAGAACTCACCCGATTTAGTTTTATTTCTTTCAGTTGCAATTTATTAATTATTCTTCCTGTCATTTCAATTCAACAAACAACTTAACAGTGCCCTTATGCTATTTTAAAGGTTCATAATTTTGTTTTAGAGTCCTACTACAGGTTTACATACATTCAAACACTTTAATTTTCTCATTAAATACACTGCAGCATCAGCTCTTTCCTCAGAGTCTGAAAACGGTTCGTTCGAAGATTCAGTCTCTTTAAACCCCTCCTACTAGCTCGCCTACTCTGCTCTGATTGGTCAGACGGCCCAGTCTGCTGTGATTGGTCGAATGCTTACAGCGTGAGTCGGAAACCAAAAGCCCATTACTATATCTGAATTTCAGCTTTTCCTCACAGTGATATGAACAGTAAGTCTTTGGAAGTGCAGCAATATGGATTCGCAGCACAGAGAAGAGACAATTTTAGGAGACAATAAATTCATGCACTTTGATCTTTGCAGACCTTTTATATTCAAAATCAGCTATATTACACACTGCATGAAAGGTAATCATCAAAAAAGCATGATGGGGGCACTTTCAATTTTACCTGGTTTAAACGCCATTTTATTGCTGTAATCTGACATTTCTGAATGAAACTGGACATGAGGAAAATTTTCAATGCCAAATAAATTTCTCACGGATAAAATCAAATCCCGCCCTTATTTTTTCACTAACTGAAGGGCTTTTTAGTCAGAAACGCATGTTACACAAATGGCAATAAATAAATGTGGTAAATGTTTTTTCAAGATGAATTTGTTTAAGATGACTTGTTTTCAAATTGTGGGGTCTGGAGTCCTATTTTGCAAATAATAATAAAAAAATACAAAAGCATTTTTGCAGAGGGTATATAATGTATTTAAAACAAAAAATAAAAAGTGATGATAGACATGCAAACACACATTCATGTGATTAGTACAAACAAACAAATGACATTTTCACAACAATGACAAAAACAGCTTACATCTGAAAAGTGCTTTGTTAAAAAACTTCAAGAAATTAAGTAAAAAAAAACTTAAAAAGCACCTGTTTCTGTTTTAAATAACGACACAATATAAAATAGTCTAAAAAAGGCACTTGATGCCACATGACCCTCATAATTCACACAGAATCAGCAGGGCTGAAATACAGTCATACACACCTGAAGTGAAGCTTCACACTTCAACAACAGCTTCACAAGTCAAAGCACCACATACTTCTGTCATGAACCTGAAAACACTCTTCAGAGTTCAATCGTACGCCACAAATGAGTTACTTAAACTCAGTCCTGACTGGGAAGGTTACGTTTCGCTCTTTCGGATTTTGCCTTTTGGTGTCTGTTGGTCTTTAAATCTATATATAAAAAAATTGGTCCCACACAGATTTTCATGTATATGGGTTTTTTTGAAACAATAATGATATATCAAAGCAATTTAAATAAATAAATAAGATGCCATGCTTTTTAAATATACTGAAATAACTGGAAGCTCCAAAATCAGGCCTTTTGTTGGATGCAGAAGCAAGGAAACGGCTGACAAATAGAGTACGTTAAATAACTAAGCACTAACTCATTAGACTACAAATAAAATAGTGGTTGGCAACACTGACAGGAGTTACATTTTGTATTTTAAGGCAACTGTGGAAACCAGATTCACATGGTTAGTGGTCCTAATAAAGAAAAAAAAAAGATTTTGTTGACATTTACGCACTCACATGTCATTCCAAATACATTTGCATGAAAAAAAAAATATATATATTATCTAAGATTTTGCTTTCCAACAAAAGTGGATGGGACTAAAAATGCACCTTAGAGTAAACGTAAATGCTTTAGGAATGACGAGTAAATGAACCGATGATTTTTTCATTTTTAGATGATCTATTCCCTTTAAGTGCTAGAGCTCAGTGCAACATAATAGTATGGACAACAGACTTTCACAGGCAACATCAACATAAAATACACAAACCAAAGACACTGGACACAATATAAATATAATTCATGAGTCTGTTCAGATTTCCCAGCTGTCACTGAAGTAATGCTCATCTTCTAGGGCTTCATCTTCAACCTGTTCTTCTTCTCCATCACTAAACTTCTCTTCATCATCCTCCTCCTCCTCTTCCTCCTCCTTCAGCTGTGACAGCATGGTTTGAAGAGTGGCCTTCACTTCTTGAACCTCTTTCTCTAAGGACAGTGGGCATTAGAGTTAAAGAAGACGTGACCAAACATCATCTACTCATTCACTAGTAGAATCACAAATGCTCAAACAGAATCCATAATACAGTTTCATCTGAAGTGTAAGAATGATAGACTGACCCTCGCAAAAGCAATTCAAATGAAAGACATTTAACAGTCTGCAAAATAAAAATCTCTCTGTACCATACATATACCATTATATAAAAAATTAAAATATATAATTTAAATTTTTTATATAATGGTATATGTATGGTACAGGGTATATGCATCATCACAATATTTTTATTAAAATAATTTATTTGTAAAAATTATTTTACCCAAGATTAATAGGTGTGGGACAAAACCTAATTTTAGAGCCAGAGTTAGACAAAGCACAATCACGACCCATCTTAGAAAGACTTTCATTATGTTTGGCCCGACCACCCGACTCAGATATCACAATTATATGATCACGACGGTCGTCCCTCTCCACTTATAACTCAGTTCATCTCCTGACGGACCCGCTCACCTCAAGCAATCTCGCCTAAATAATTCATGCTCATTTTATGAGAACGAGGAGAGACCCTCATCAGCGCTGGATTGTTTAAGTCGTCGGAGTGGGACCGAGTGTCCGGTATAAGTGGCGAATCAAAGGGACTCTTGTGGCAGATGGGGCCTGACGGGCACGTTTTGCTCTCCAAATGGCCCCAGATTGTCCTCATTCATAATTAACCAGCCGTTAAAGAGCACTTCATGAATTATGAAAGAGGATCGGTAAGATCTCCCTCCGGCTGATGGGACGGATCTAATGAAGTTCCTCAGGCTCAAACCTCGGCTTATTACGTGTTTATCTGCTCATCTGTCTGCTTAACCAGTGCAATCAAACAAGCTTCATGTGTTCCTCAAGTTACTGTTTTTGATCATGTTTACATGCACAGTACGCTGATAACTCACAAAAACCTGCTTATTGAAATAACCTGTTGTCTGGGTTTCCATGCAAATCAATAACCTGACAACACCAGTAAACCGCATTTACAAGACTTTATTAATAAATCAGGTTATTTCCCAGTAGTGATGTCAAAACTAGGGATTCACTGATATAAATATTTGGGCCGATACCGATAATTCTTTATATCTGAAAGCCGATAACCGATATATTGGCCGATAAATTTTTGAGAGCCTGATTACAAAAACAAAAGTCTCACCATTAAACGGCATGTCCTAAACACACAATTATAATGTTTTTATTATAATATTATATAACTTATATGACAGACTTGCGCTGCACATGTTGCACTTAACTGTATTTTCCAAATCACAAAGTGATTCCAATCATATTTCAAGCAATTCAAAACCATCATGTTGAACAGTGTGCATCTGAAGTGTCTCAGCTGAAGGAAATAAATCCATTATTTATCATATATCAGCCAAATTGTCTTATCGGGCCGATAACATCAAAAATGAACCTATATCGGCCGATACCGATATGATGGCCAATATATCGTTCATCCCAAGTCAAAACCTTAGAATTTGCGTATCTGACTTCATTTCATTTGTCATGTCAGTTTTGAAAGCATTAATAACCGAAGAAGAGTATTGCAACATGTCAGCGAGAAACATGCGGCTCATATATGATCCTCTCAAGAACCATTTCTGCTGCCGCTCGAGATTTCAGGAAAAGAGTGTGATCGAGTTTGCGATATATCTCCTCCCTTATTGCAAAACACTCGCTCTGTCTGGATGCGCTTAAATCCACAGTAAGGACACGTTCCTGTCACATATCACACACACACACTTCAATAAACCGACAAAAGGAGGTTTATGTGTTTACATGCTGGCCGAAATCGTGTTTATCGACTATCGGTTTATGCTTGAGACGATTATGACTTTACTCTGATAAGTATTTTCAGCTTATTAAGAACGTGCATGTAAACATCATATACATTAAGCATAAAATAACTAAAAGTAGTGCCCATTGATGTCTAATGTAAAACCTTGATCCTGAAGCAGAACGAGAAATACTCAAATCAATCTATATTGTTTCCTCAGTGAAAGCAAAGCACGGATCCACTCGGCAGAAATATGAAGATGTCAGAGCGATGACAGCGCACTATGTCATAACCTTTCCCTTCATCTCACGCTTTAATCTCACTGGAGAGTGACGGGCGGACTAGGCTCTCTCCATTCCCCTTTTCCCTGTCTGTCGCTTCCTTTCAACCTTTGCTGAGCTCAGAATTTCTCTAATAACTAAAAGCAGTTCCTTTTCTTATCCCTCATATTCAATAGCTCTCAAAAAATAAAATAAATGGCCAGTGATGCATTCAGGATTATCCTTAATTCCCGTCCAGAAGAGAGCATCGTGTGCTGTCAAACGAGACGAGTTTTAAAGCGTCACATTAAGGGCTCTAATGAGCGCATGAGACGTGTTCCTGTGGCTGTAAGTGACGGAGGAATGATGGAGTCGCTGAGAACATGAGAATGAAGCGCACAGATCATTTCATTCCAGTCTGATAACCAATAAGAGTGACATGAAGAAACCCACAAGGACCCATCCGTAAAGAGTGCAGAATAATGAGTTCAGGTTTCTAGGGGCATTGCTAGATTGTTCAAGGTGGTTGCTATGGCATTGTTAAGGTGCTCTGGGTGGTTGCTAGGGCATTGCTAGAATGTTCTGAGTGGTTGCTAGGGCGTTACTAGGGTTTTCTGGGTGGATCCGATCGTGAAAAGACCAGGTGTAAATGCCTTCCAAAAACACTTTCGAGAAATCCGATCACACAAACCACTTCAGGAGTTTTGTCTGAGACGCATTCCAGATGAAACTGAAAAGTGTAAATGCATGTAAATTTTACTCCTCCCAAATATATATATACATATATATATATATATATATATTTATTAGTACCAGTCAAAAGTTTGGAAACATTACTATTTTTAATGTTTTTGAAAGAAGTCTCTTATGCTCATCAAGCCTGCAGTTAAAAAAAACAAAAACAAAAAAAAAACAGTAATATTATGAAATATTATTACAATTTAAAATAATGGTTCTCTTTTTTAATATACTTTAAAATGCAATTTATTTTTGTGATGCAAAGCTGAATTTTCATCAGCAAGTACTCCAGTCTTTGGTGTCTTATGATCCTTCAGAAATCATTCTAATATGCTGATTTATGATCAATGTTGGAAACAGTTGTGCTGCTTAATATATTTTTTATAACCTGAGATACTTTTTTCAGGATTATTTGATGAATAAAAAGTTAAAAAGAACTGTATTTATTTAGAATAGAAATCTTTTGTAACAATATACACTACCGTTCAAAAGTTTGGGAACAATAACTATTTTTTTTTAAGAAATTAGTACTTTAATTCAACAAGGATGCGTTAAATTGATAAAAGGTGATGGTAACGATTTATATTGTTAGAAATGTTTTTATTTTGAATAAATGCTGTTTTTATGAATAAATGCTGTTAATGAGTTTTACTCATCAATGAATCCTGAAAAAAGTATTCCAAAAAATATATTAAACAGCACAACTGTTTCCATCATTGATAATAACTGAGTATCAAATCATCATATTAGAATGATTTCTGAAGGATCATAAGATACCAAAGACTGGAGTACTTGCTGATGAAAATTCAGCTTTGCATCACAAAAATAAATTACATTTTAAAGTATATTAAAAAAGAGAACCATTATTTTAAATTGTAATAATATTTCATAATATTACTGTTTTTTTTAGTTTTTTAGTTTTTTTAACTGCAGGCTTGATGAGCATAAGAGACTTCTTTCAAAAACATTAAAAATAGTAATGTTTCCAAACTTTTGACTGGTACTGTATATATATATATATATATATATATATATATATTTTTTTTTTTTTTTTTAATTGAGATTTATACATATACAAATAAGCTTTCCATTGATGTTTGGTTTGTTATGATAGGACAATATTTGGCAGAGATACAACTACTTGAAAATCTGGAATCTGAGGGTGCAAAAAAATCGAAACATTGAGAAAATCTCCTTTAAAGTTGTTCATTTATGTTCACGATTGTGCTGCATTCACTCACAAAAATAAATGTTTTATATATTTATGGTAGCAAATTTACAAAATATCTCCATGGAACATGATCTTTACTTAATATCCTAATGATTTTTGACATAAAAGAAAAATCAATAATTTTGACCCATTCAATGTTTTACAGGTATACAAATATACCCGTGCGACTTGTGACTGGTTTTGTGATCCAGGGTCACATATATAAATATTTACCTACCATTATAGTAATAAATAACTTTCACACGCATCTGATTGGCATATAAACTGTGCGCTCCTATCTCAGTGCTGTTGTTAAATTGAGGATGAACAGTTTGCTTCATACATTCAGATAAACGAGTTAAACAGGGCAAATGTTATTCAACTGAGCTGTGTATATGCATTTTAAACACATTATGTTCTTTGTCTATGTAATAAATGCACATTCTGAATGAGCGTGGTTTAATAGCGTATTCAACAGCTTGTGTAAAATTAATGTTATGAGCCATTACAGGGGTGGCCAAAATTACGATTTAAAATCTGTGAGAGCCAGAAATGTATCTTCACATTTACAGGAAAGTTGCATATTACAGGTAGACTACTTTCTTCACCCTGATGACAGCGCTACTGCAACATGCATGCTTTCATTGACGTGTACATTAAATATGAATATAGCGCGGGAATTGAAGATAGGGTTTATATCAGTTTTGCGGAGACACATTTATGTGGCCAAGTGTAAATAGATATTCTATATCTATATCCTATCAGTAAAAATCTTATCATGCACAGACATGCATGCACACCTAGCTTTGCAAGGATATGAGTATGGTCCTTGTCATGGTTGTCTATGGCGGACTGAAGCTGGTCTTCCAGGTAATGCAGCCGGTTACTGATGAGTTCACAGCGCTCCGTCAGCTCTGAAGTCTCTCCACACAGATCCTGAGACACAAAACACACCCACAATCAGCAGGAGATCATCAAACCTGCAATACACTGTTGCTCACACACATCTTTAGTTGGTCGAGTGTGGCCAAGGAAACTGAGTCAATTCTAACAATTCTAACAATGCAAAATTGTGAGAACGTGAACAAACATGAACGACACTCGGTTTTCAATTTGTTCCTCGCTTCACTATTCGAAGCACGCGCCTAAGCCAGCGCACGAATACTGAAAAGAGCTCTCTTTCACATCTTCTTGCGCTTGAACAGACATATTCAAACTAAATTGTGTCAAAATACCTGTCTTGGCAAGAATCCTTTTAAATATAGTCAGTTATGTATTAACAGAATGTAAACAGTTGAGAAATAAAACGCATGTGTATCAGTATATTGGATTCGTGCATTAGCTCTTAAAGTGACAGCAGCCTAATATTCCTGCAGCCGTCTGTGTCATTAATGTTAAACAACAAAAGACAAAGAACAATCACTCTTGTTCTGCATAACTTTTGTAGCTTTAATAAGGATTAATCTGTTTCATGGCTGGTAAAAAAAATAAATAATTAATTATATGCTTTCGTCATTTTATTACTTTTTTGTTTTTTCAAAAAATTATTGCAATGTAGGGTTTCATTTATTTTCATTTCAGTTTTAGTTTTTTTTTTTTTTATAATTTTAGTGCTTCAACTTAAGATTATTTCAGTTGATTGCCAAGGCAAGCTTCTCAACTAATATGCGTTTATATTTTATTTTATTTGAGCTTTATTTCAATTAACAGAAATGTTTTTAATAGTTTTAGTTAACGATAATAACCCTGTTAAAGATATTAATAAATAACTTAAGAGTAAATCAATAATACTAAAATAACAATGATTTGGATGTTTTGGGTAACACTGTACAATAAGATTCATTAGTTAACATTAGTTAACAGGAACTAAGAATGAACAATCCTTCTACAGCATTTATTAATCTTAGTTAATATTAATTTCAACATTTACTAATACGTTATTAAAATCAAAGGTTGTATTGGTTAACATTAGTTAATGCACCGTGAACTAACATGAACAAACAAATGAACAGCTGTACTTTTATTAACTAACATTAACAAAGATTAATAAATACTGTAACACATGTATTGATCATTGTTAGTTCATGTTAGTTAATACATTAATGTTAACTAATGAACCTCTTTGTAAAGTGTTGCCATGTTTTGTAAACATTACAAGGGATAAAATAGATTGCAATGATTTCCATATGATCTTTTTACAAGCAACTGAGAAAAGCATGCGCTAATGGGGTCAGTCATGAAAAATAGTGAAATATCCTTAATCTCTATTTGCAAATCTCAAACAAAGTGAAGCATAAAATGATCATGTTAAAACCGTCAACGACTGTCAGCTCCTCTTCCCCAGTTCCCCTCATAAGACTCCAGAACTGACAGGCTGTACCTCCGTGATGCTCTAATGACTTCACTCAACAGTTTAGCATGAGGCAGGTAACTGGGACAGGTCCACACGGCCGGGTCTGTCCCAATTCCATCAAACCGTGATTCACTGTTTTCCTCCCGCGCTCAGAGTCAGGGAGCGTCTTAAGGTGGTCGACTGACTCACGTCTGCTCATTTCCCTCAGGAACGGCCTCGTGTCGACTGTAATGAGGTCTTCGTCTATTTTTAGACCCACCACACCAGCTAATGAAACACCTTTTATAGATGCTAACATCACACTCTAGGCGAATTAAAACACTTTTGAGTGAGGCTGGGCTGGAGTCTCCGGGGACAAATTCAAGAACAACATCCACAGAAAGCTGTGAGATACAGTTATTGAGACCTAATGGAAATCACGCTGGGCGTATGCGTTTTTAAAGGTCACCATGATCTCTTTATAGCGTCTAAAAGGACGGCGACACACTCGAATGCATATAGACTGCAAAAATTGCACCTTTGTGATAATCATGAGAGGCATATTATTCAGGAAATCGTTCATGAAGGGAAGATCAATATAATTCTGATCGTATCAAACGCACTATTCCTACTTACGAAGAGATGTGCAGCCTATTTAACACTGAGACGCTTAAAGGGATAGTTCACCCAAAAAATGAAAATTCTGTCATTATTTACTCACCCTCAAGCATGAAGTTCTTTCTTCTGCTGAACATAAAGGAAGATATTTTGAAGAATGTCAGTAACCAAACAGTCGCTGATCCGCATTGACTTCCATTGTATAGAAAAATAATAATACTATGGAAGTCAATGGGGACCAAACACTGTTTGGTTACTAACATTCCTCAAAATATCTTCTTCTATGTTCAGCACAAGATATTTATATAGGTTTTGTGATAGAAATATTTTATGTATTGGGTATTTCAACACTACATGTACAGAGAAATGCAGACTAAGGATGCTCAGGTCAAAAGCCATATTTACTTAACCAAAAAGTGCTTAACACGGTAGAACTAACAGTCGTATGATTAGCTTAGATCATTACAAACCAATCCCCAGAACAAATCACAGTGAAGAAGATTTGAGTGACATTGATTTTTACTCAACTGTTTGATTTAAATGTACATGTATCTTTCTATTCAGGAAACTCACTTTTGGATTGTTTTGTATTGTATTGTAAGTATTCAGGTAATTCAGGGAATTAGTTTTTAACAACTGCAAGTCAGATTAAGTAGGTTGTATTCGGTATAAAGAATTTCTACGACAGTTTGGAACAACTTGAAGGTAAGTAAATTATGACAAAATGACACACAATTTGTTTTTGTTTTTAATCATTTAAAAAAAATAAGTCATTTTCGTTTTTTTTTTAACAAATGCATCCTTGAATGTTCGATCTCGGGGCATCACTTGTTAATATGATTGTTTAGATCAGAGTTAAAGAATCATTCTGATTATAAATATATATATATATATGCATATATTATTGTGATTACATGTTAATTTGTATGTGGGCATTTATTATGCTTGTTTATTTTTTGCTTCCCCCCCCACCACTTAATTCTGTAACAATCTGATTGTACTGTGCTTGAGATGCTTGTGCTTTTCTTTAAAGGAACACGCCGATTTTTTGGGGCTTCTCAGGCGCTGCGAGCAAATCACTCCGCCCAAGAAGCAGTGCTTCGCCTTCTGAGAATATAGTTCCCAGTATGTATACGGTTAGAAGATGGCTGTGTCTCATGTGACCTTGTTATTTGTACACGCTGTGACTATACAAATCACAACATGTAAATAGGAAAATGTTGGCATTATTTTGTCACTTATTGGGAGCAGTATGCTAGCTGGAGCCATTTACATCCAGTCTTTGTGCTAAGCTAGGCTAGCGGTGGGTGCGTCAGACAGAGTTACGGCACGCACGGAGATGAGAAGGGTATGTATGGACTAA